>SJXQ01004410.1:92057-106128 GCA_006408695.1 Aepyceros melampus | reverse complement strand
CCAGCTTAAACATCTGGGAGTTCACGGTTCACGTATTGCTGAAGCCTGGCTTGGAAAATTTTGAGCATTACTTTACTAGCATGTGAGATGAGTGCAATTGAGACCACCTTTTTTGGTCATCATCCCATAAGTATTCATTGTATAGAACATCCTATACCATACTTGTATTGACCTGGGTAACCTATCCTTACATAGGCATAATGTGAATGACACTTAATATAAAATTAATAATTGGTTAGTTTCCTTATTGTTTTATAACTTTACTTTCAAAGAAATACATCTCTCTTATAATTGAAGAAACTGTGTATCAGCTTATCATCACAGATAGTGGCTTTTTAAGAGTGTAACAGTGTTTCCAATACTGTATTATTAGTATCATTGTCATATTGTATGCTATAAAGTTTTTATAACATTTCATTCATTAGTATATAGTCTTATATCTATAACACTAGGCTAACATAAAGCAATCATAGTGTTGCTTCTGTTATCAGTGTATCAATCATTATACTTATAAATATGAATTTATTTTTTTACATTATTTGATTTTTGATGTCTAGTGTTAACAATATATATAACATCTGTAGTGTTTTGTATCATATAAAACGATATTGATGTGGGTACTGACAGACAATTCATCTTGTAAATAGACGTTAACATATCAATTAATACAGTACTATAAATGCATTTTCCTTATGACTTCATAATAACATTTTTTTATTTAGCTTCCTTTATGGTAAGAATATAGTATATTATATATATGGCATACAAATACATGTTAATTGACTGTTTATGTTATCAGGACCTTTTCTGGTCAACTGTTGGCTAGGAGTAAAGCTTTTAGGAAGTCAAAACTTATATGCAGGTATTTGACTGCATGAGGGTTTGGTGCCCTAACCTGCACATTGTTCAAGAGTCAGCTGTATTTGTAATAATGAGACATCTATAAAAAATAAATTTGTAAAATCAAAGGAATATTGAAATAATTATGTAGCTATGCCTATAACTACTCTGTCTCTTCCCTCCCCCTAATACACACTCATGCTCTTTCTTATATAGTTTTGCTAGTATATTTTTAGTAGCTTTTTCAAAATTATTAAACTCAACAAACTGTGGGATAATAGATTTAGTTTGTGGGGAAAAATAACATGCTTGGTTTAAATTTTAAAAGCATGAAATATATACGTAAGTGGTATGCTGGTTGTAGCTTAGTTAGGTAATTGAGTAACTTGGCCATTCTAATGTTTTTCCATTCCAGTTCTAGTTAAAAAGTTTGGACATTAATAGAAGACTAGTTATAAGTGTAGTTATAAGTAGCAGCTTACCACATATATTAGTGACGTGGTTAGTAAACTCATTGAAAGATTGTGGAATCTGAAGAAACACAGTCATATAGCTATTCAGAGTGGTGGTTTATCTTTTCCTTTCTCTAAGAATCTCAGCTTTGAGCCATTCCTGAAGAAAAGTTTAATCACATTCCAGCAAGTCTCTACATCTTTGACATCCACCTGCACTGCTAACCTCTGTGGACCTGGTCTTACACTTGGTTCAGTTTCTGTAGCATCTTTATTAATGCTATAAAAAGGAGATTGAATACTTACAAATCCATCCAAATATTATTATTATTAATGAAAAAATAAAAGTAGACAGAATCCTACAGTAGAGAACCATGCATATTAATGTCTACAAAATAAAAGAACCACAGGTAGATTCAAATAACTGTTGAGAGGAACTGGGGAAAACATAAAAATAATACAATGTGATTTAGTAAGAAAGAAAAAACATTATTAAGAAAGTTTAAATTACCTGAAGTAAATTAGGAAGAGAAAAACAAATACTATATGATATAGTTTATATATGAAATCTTAAATATGACACAAATGAACACATCTACAAAACAGAAATAAACTCAGAGAGATAGAGAACAGACTTTTGGTTGTCAAGGGGGAGGGAACGGGATAAAAGAGGGAAGACTCAGGAGTTTAGGATTAGTAAATGCAAACTCTTACATATAGGATGTGTAAACAAGGTTCTACTATATAGCACAGTGAACTATATTCAATATCCTGTGATCAAATGTAATAGAAAAGAATATATAATGTTTGTATAACCAAGTTTCTTTGCTATACAGCAGAAATTAACACATTGTAAATTAACTATACTTATGAAACATAAAATTATGAAAAAAGAATGCTTGTATAAAAGGCTACCATTTAAAATAAATTTGAGAATTATTTTTCTTACATTAAAAAAAGAAAACAACAAAAGTCACTATATGATCAACTACTTCTCCCAACAGGCAGCAATAATAAATCCTGGGGATCGGTGAGAATCTAATTTTTATGGTTGCTATATTATAATATTCAAAACATCCAGTTTTCAAGAAGAAGTATAAAACATTTTAATAAAGGAAAATATGGAACATTAACCAGAGAAAAATCAATGCAAAAAACCTGCTTGAGGAAGTAGAAATGACATATTTCAGGACAAATACTTTAAATTGGTGGTTTTAAATGTGTTCAAGAGTTAAAGGACACTATTATAAAACAAACTGTGAGAAAATGTCTTACCAAATTGAGGATATCAATTAAAAGACAAATTATAAACTAATAAACTAAATAGAAAAATTAAACTGGATAAGTATAAGCACTCAAATTGCTTTTATTTATTTTCTTGTCTGATTGCTATGGCTGCTGCTGCTAAGTCGCTTCAGTTGTGTCCAACTCTGTGCAACCCCATAGATGACAGCCCACCAGGCTCCACCATCTCTGGGATTCTCCAGGCAAGAACACTGGAGTGGGTTGCTATTTCGTTCTCCAGTGCATTAAAGTGAAACGTGAAAGTGAAGTCGCTCAGTCGTGCCCGACTCTTAGCAACCCCATGGACTGCTCCTTCGTCCGTGGGATTTTCCAGGCAAGAGTACTGGAGTGGGTTGCCATTGCCTTCTCTGGATTGCTATGGCTAGGACTCCTAATATTATGCTGAATAAAACTGCTGAGAGTGGACATCCTTGTCTGGTTCCTGATGTTAACTATAGATGATTTCAGCTATGAGTTTGTCATATATGGCATTTATTGTGTTGAGGAATGTTCCCTCTAGACCTACATTCTGGAGAGGTTTTTGTGGTTTTTTTTTTTTTTTAACCCTAAATGGATGTTAAATTTTGTCAAAAGCTTTTTCTCCATGTATTGAGATAATCATGATTTTTTTTTTAAGCCCTTTTCTTTTTCTTTTCTTTTCTTTTACTTTACTGTATTGGTTTTGCCATACATCAACATGAATCTTTATTCAATTTGTTAATGTGGTGTATCACACTGATTTGCAGATATTGAAAATTCCTTGCGTCCACAGGATAAATTCCACTTGTTCATGGTATGTGATCCTTATATTATTGGATTTGGTTTGCTAATATTTTGTTGAGTATTTTTACATCTATGTTCATCATTTATATTTGCCTGTAATTTTCTTTTCTTTTCTTTTTGTGATATCTTTGTCTACTTTTGGTACCAGGGAGATGCTGGCCTCATAGAATGAGTATGGAAGTGTTCCTTTCTCTGCAGTTTTTTCAAGTAGTTTGAAAAGGATGGGTTAGCTCTTCTCTGACTGGTACAATTCACCTGACATACTCTCTGGTCCTGGACTTTGTTGGGAGTTTTAAAATTACTGGTTCAATTTCCTTATTGGTAATTGGTGTGTTCCTATTTTGTATTTCTTCCTCATTCAGTCTTGGAAAAATGTACATTTCCAAGATTTTGTTCATTTCTTCTTGGTTGTCCACTTTAGTAGAATATAGTTGTTTGTGGTAGTCTCTTATGATCCTTTGTATTTCTGTATGTCAGTTATAACTTCTTTTTCATTTCTTATTTTTAGTGATTTGAGCCATCTCCCTTTTTTGATGAATCTAGCTAATGGTTTATCACTCTTGTTTATCATTTAAAAGAACCAGATTTTAGTTTGATTTCTTTTGTTTTTAGTCTCTAGTTCATTTATTTTTTGCTGTCATCTTTATGATTTCTTTACTTCTCCTAACTAGGTCTTGTTTTTCTTTCTCTAGTTCCTTTAGGCATAAGGTTACTTTGTTTTTTGATGTTTTTCTTGTTTCCAGAGGCAAGTTTATATTGCTATAAACCTTTCTTAGAACTACTTTTGTTGTGTCCCATAGATTTTGAACTGTCATATTTTCTTTTTCATTTGTCTCGAGATAGTTTTTTTTATTTCCTCTTTGATTTCTTCAGTGATCCATTTTATGTACATCAACATATAATTAATATATTAATATTATATTATAAACATATAAATTAAGTTCAACTGGTCTTATGTGTCATTTAAGACCAGTGTTTTATTTTTTGTCTAGACAATCTATCCATTTATGTAAGTAGGAGTCTTTAAGTTTCCTATTATTATTGTGGTACTGTCAGTGAGAGAAATGGAAACAAGCATACCACAAAAGGAAATCAAGAACCAAAAAGGAAGAAACTAAAATATGAAAAAGAAACAGGGAAGACTGACAAAAATAATCAGAAAATAAGTAATAAAATGGCAGTAAGTACATACCTATCAATAATTACTTAAAATGTCAATGTACTAAATGCTCCAATCAAAAGACATTAGAGTGGCTGCTGCTGCTGCTGCTGAGTCGCTTCAGTCGTGTCCGACTCTGTGCGACTCCATAGACGGCAGCCCACCAGGCTGCTCCATCCCTGCAATTCTCCAGGCAAGAACACTAGAGTGGGTTGCCATTTCCTTCTCCAATGCATGAAAGTGAAAATTGAAAGTGAAGTCGCTCAGTCGTGTCTGACTCTTTGCGATCCCATGGACTGCAGCCTACCAGGCTCCTCCGTCCATGGAATTTTCCAGGCAAGAGTACTGGAGTGGGTGCCATTGCCTTCTCCATTAGGGTGGCTAATTGGTAAAAAACAAGACCCATATATATGTGCTTACATGAGACTCATTCAGAGCTAAAGACACATAGATGTTGAAAATGAGGGGATGGGAAAAAGATTTTATGGAAAATGAAATATTAGGAAAAGGGTGGATAGCAATAATCATATCAGAAAAAAATCTTTAAAGCAAAGTCCTTTAAAGCAAAGAAGGACATTATAGTATGATAAAGGGATCAGCACAAGAATAGGATATTTTACTTGTTAACATTCATGAATTTGATATAGGAGCACCTAAGTATATAAAGCAAGTATTAACAGACATAAAGGGAAAAATTGACAATAGAATGATAATAGCAAACTTAACACAGCACTTTCATCAACCACAGATCATGAAGCCCTGAAAAGTTCACCAAAAAACTATTATAAGTAAGAGATGAATTCAGTGAAGTTTTGGGATACAAAATTAATATGCAGAAATCTGTTGAATTTCTGTACATTAATAATGAACTGTCAGAGAAGTGGAGAAAACTGTCCCATTTACTGTTGTATCAAAAAAGAATAAGTGAAAGTCACTCAGTCATGTCTGGACTCTTTGGTGCCCCATAGACTATACAGTCCATGGAATTCTCCAGGCCAGAATACTGGAGTGGGTAACCTTTCTCTTCTTCAGGTTTCCTGCATTGTAGGAGGATTCTTTACCAGCTGAGCCACAAGGGAAGCCCCCAAAGAATTAAACACTCAGCAATAAATTTAATAAGGTGAAATACCTGCACTCTGAAAAGTATACTTTGTTGCAAGAAGTTGAAGAAGGCACAGATAAATGGAAAGATATTTCTTGCTCATAGATTGGAAAAATTAACATTGTTTAAATGTCCATATTATTTAAAGTAGTCTATAAATTCAGTACAATTCCTATCAGAATCTTAAGGACAGTTTTCACAGAAACAGAACAAAAACATTCTAAAATTTATGTGTAACCACAGATTACCCCAGATAGCCAAAGCAATCCGGAGAAAAGATCAAGCTTGGAGGTGTAATACTCACTGATTTCAAAGTGTATTATGAAACTATGTTAATGAAAGCATCATAGTTTTGGCAGAAACCCTCATATATGGACAATTATTTTTGATAAAGGAGCAAAGAACGTACAATGGAAAAGCAGTCTTGTTTTCAATAAATGGTGTTGGGGAAACTGGACAATCACATGATGAAAAAATGAAACCAGACTGAAACTGGAAATTAATTGTATGTAAGCCTTGAATGTAAGAACTGGAACCATAGAACTCTTAGATGAAAGTGGACAGTATGCCCTTTGACATCAGTCTCAGCATTATCGTTCTGAATATGTCTCCTTGGGCAAGGGGAACAAAACAGAAACAAACAAATGGGACTACATCAAACTAAATAGTCTGCCTATCAAAGGAAATCATCAACAAAGCAGAGGAAATGTATAGACATTTTCCCAAAGGAGACATACAGAAGACATTTTCCCAACAAAGACATAGACACATGAAAATATTTTCAGCATGAATAATTATTAGTGAAATGAAAGTCAGAACCATGAGATAGTGCCTCATGTCTGTTAGAGTAGCTATTATTAAAAAGGTAAGACATAACAAATGTTGATAAGGTTATAGTGAAAAGGAACCTTCAAACACGTTGTTGGGAATGGAAATTGTGTAGCCAAGTATGGAAAATGCTGTGGAGATTCCTCAATCAATTTAGAATACAGTTTCCATCAGTTCAGTTCAACTTCATCAGTTCAGTTCAGTCACTCAGTCATGTCCGACTCTTTGCGACCCCATGGGCTGCAGCATGCCAGGCTTCTCTGTCCATCACTAAGAAAAAGAGTGAGAATATGTATAAATGAGATGAGACATGAAAGCGGTGACATGACTACTAGCCTTAAAAAAATTAAATGGATTGTAAAAACTGAAATGGTATGAAAAATTGTACACCAGCAAATTAGATAACTTTGAAGAAATGGATAGATTCTTGAAATACACTATTTACCTAAAGTAACTCAGGAAGAAATAAAAATCTCAACAGACCCATAACAAGTAAAAAGAATGAATACTAACATAATAAGTGACAACAAAATTAAGTCCTGAATTAATTTTGGTGGGATTTCCACCAAACATTTAAGAAGAAATAAAAGCTATACTTACAAAACTCTTTCAGAAAATTAAGAAGATGGAAACACTTGCTAATTCATTCATTACTCTGATACAAAACCAAATAAAACCATAATAAGGATGAAAATTCATAAGTTCAATATCTCATATGAATATAGATACAGAATTCCTCAATAAAGCATTATCAAACCAAATCTAGGTGCATATTAAATGGGTTACTCATCATGAACAAGTCGAATTTATTCCAAGAATGAAAAGTTAGTTCAACGTAAGAAAATCAATCAATGTAGTACTTGATATGATTACAGTAAAGGGAAAAACGCCCTCATGATTATCTCAGTTGATGCAGGAAAGGCATTTGACAAATTCTAGCATCATTTCATGAGAAAGCCTCTCTGAAAACTAAGAACGTAGAGAAAATTTCTTAACATGATATAGGACATTTATGAAATACCCCACAGTTAACATCATATTCATTGCTGAAAGGCTGCAAATTTTACCCCTAAGATCACTAACAAAAGAAGGATTTGCACTTTCATCATTTGCCATTCATTTCTTACTATTATATAAGACAAACACTGGGCATCAGCATTGAAAATGAAGGGCTAAAGCTACCTCTGTTCATAGATTATATGACCTAACCTTTAAAAGCTCCAAAAGAATCCACAAAAAACGTAGTAGAGCTTAAAAACAAGTTATTCATACTTGGAGGGTAGAGATGAAAACAAAAACCAGTTGTATTTCTGTATGACAGAAGTAATTAAAAAATGAAATTGAGTGCAATTCCATTTATAATAATATCTAAACAATTAAATCCAAGGAGAGAAAGGAGATCTTGAGGAGCTGCCATCTGCACTGCTATCACCAGTGCAGCTATGCCAGATTCAACCAACAGGAGACCGAGTCCACTACACCACCACTACCCTTTTTGCCACTTGCTTCCATATCCTTGGACTCCTTCTAACAGCTTGCTGAAACATAATGGAGTACTGTGACATTCTAGGAATGCAAAAGCATGCTTCAGCCAAGGATATTAAAAAGGCTTATTGGAAACTGTCAATAGCATAGCAAGCAGATAAAAATCTTCAGACTAAAGAAGAGGAGAGAAAATTCAAATACCTGAGGCATATGAGGTCTGATCAGATACTAGGGCTTACCTGATAGCTCAGTTGGTAAAGAATCCGCCTGCAATGCAGGAGACCCTCGTTCAATTCCTGAGTTGGGAAGATCTCCGGGAGAAGGGATAAGCTACTCACTACAGCATTCTTGAGCTTCCCTTGTGGCTCAGCTGGTGAAAAATCCACCTGCAATTTGGGAGATCTGGGTTCAGTCCCTGGGTTGGAAGATCCTCTGGAGAAGGAAAAGGCTACCCACTCCAGTATTCTGGTCTGGGTAATTACGTGGACTGTATAGTTCATGCAGTCCCAAAGAGTCAGACACAACTGAGTGACTTTCACTTATTCATCAGATACTAAAAAATGGGACATCTGTGACAAGCATACCAAAAACAAGTGATGGAGGTGGAAGTCATTTTGACAGGCCATTTGAGTTTGGCTGTAACCAACCTAGATAGCATATTAAAAAGCAGAGACATTACTTTGCCAACAAAGGTCCCTCTAGTCAAGGCTATGGTTTTTCCAGTGGTCATGTATGGATGTGAGAGTTTGACGATGAAGAAAGCTGAGCACCGAATAACTGATGCTTTTGAACTGTGGTGTTGGAGAAGACTCTTGAGAGTCCCTTGGAAAGCAAGGAGATCCAACTAGTCCATTGTAAAGGAGATCAGTCCTGGGTGTTCATTGGAGGGACTGATGCTGAAGCTGAAACTCCAATACTTTGGCCACCTGATGTGAAGAGCTTACTCATTGGAAAAGACCCTGATGCTGGGAGGGATTGGGGGCAGGAATAGAAGGGGATGACAGAGGATGAGATGGCTGGATGGCATACCAACTCAATGGACATGAGTTTGAGTGAACTTTGGGAGTTGGTGATGGACAGGGAGGCCTGGCGTGCTGCAATTCATGGGGTTGCAAAGAGTTGGACACGACTGAGTGACTGAACTGAACACATTTCATAATCCAAACTTTGTTGTCAGGAAATTATTTGATGGAGAATCCTGGAAACTTCTTCAAAGACCTGTCTGAAGACGTTTTGGGGAATTCAGGGTGCCCCATGGAAACAAGAATGGACACAGGGTAATTTTTCTCAGTCATAGGTGGATTTCCAAGTTTTGGAGGTGGAATTTCTTCTTTTGACACAAGATTTACATTCTTCACTTCATTAGGTCACAGGGACCTCACTTCATTCTCTTCCACATCATTAAATGGCAGTGGGATGGGCAACATTAAGTTTATATCAACTTCTACTAAATTAATGGCAGAAAAATCATTACAAAGAGAATTGTCAAGAATGGTCAAGAAAGAGTAGAAGTTGAAAAAGATGGTCAATTGAAGTCCTTAACAATAAAATCGCAAGGAGCAGCAGCTGTGTTTGAATAAGGAGTAATTGCATGCATTTAACAGAAATATTAAAATTGTTGTTCAGTCGCTAAGTTGTTTCTGACTCTTTGTGACCCCCATGGACTGTAGCTTGCCAGACTCCTTTGTTCATGGCATTTCTCAGACAAGAATACTGGATTTGATTGCCATTTCTTTATTCAGAGGATGTTCCTGACCCAGGGATCAAACCTACATCTCCTGCATTGACAGGTGGATTCTTTACCACCAAGCCATCAGGGAAGCCCATTTTATACATATTTGAGGATTAATAGGGACATATGTTGAAGATTTAAAATGAAGTCAACTGTACCTAATCTAAACTATTTATGAACAGTTCACTGGAGCCCCTATTTGTCATAGACTTTCAAGTTTATTGTTGGGACCTCATAATAGTTCCATATGTTTTGGTCTTTAAAATTGTTCTAAATTTGTACATGCACTTTGTGTGAGTGCTCAGATGCCTCAGTTGGTCCAATTCGTTGCAACCCCATGGACTGTAGGTCTCCAGGCTCCTTTGTCTGCCGGGGTCCAGCCCTGGTGGATCCAGGGAATTTGAAAGGGAGACGATGTTGGCGTCTTAGAATTATTTATTTAGATATATAAGATTAGGAAATAATAGTATAGTAGGAAAATTTTAGATGGAGAAAAGAAGGCTGAATAACTTGGTTTACGTGGAAAGCCAATAAAGTTCCAGACAAGGAGCTTCCACCATCTACGTGGGGCTACCGGCGCCCGCTTGAATCTCTAAGGGTGGCCCACCCTGGGTTCCCTTTCGCGCAGAACTTAAAAGCTGGGACAAGTAAGTAGATATGGTGAGCCCCCACGCCCCAGTTGGGAATTCAGCCTGAAATTAGAGTAGGAGACACGGGGGAAACCAGTCCAGCAACTGGCTCCCTTTCCTATTGTCCTTCAAGGCCTTTTATATCTTCTTTTTTCTTTTTTTTTACATAGAGATCAATGGATAATATATAAAATTATGCAGTGTCAGCAGCCCTGACTCTTATAGAGACCAGGCTTTTCTCTCTGCATACCCAATTATATACACAAGCCTTAGGTGATTTACATAATCTTCCGGCCAAAAGGCCAATTAACATTTTACGGCTCTTTTCTGATAAGGGTTTCTTAACCAGAAGACTTATTTGTATTAACTCAAAAGTCTAGTGTTGCTAACATCAAAACTACTATATATCATTTTCCATATCCCATTTACATTGATTAACATCCTCCCAGGTGCCTAGAAGATAAAGAATAAGGAGATCTGGCAGCAATCGTTGAGTCAACAGTGAAATCCTGTCACCAATATGTTCTTGAAAAGGCTCTGTAACTTTTAAGATACTCAGGCTTTGTGCCCCTCGCAGTTGGGGTCTGTAAGGTCCGGGGAACCTGTTAGGCAAGTTAGAGCGTTATCAGAGGGGGTTGAGCGGAAACACTCCTTTCAAATACAGAAGACTAAAGCCCTGAGTTAACTTTTTCCAGAGAAAGTCAGAAGAGGGAAAAGCAGGCAGATTCTTATTTTGGGGGTACATGCTCAAGAAACGCCAGGGGGAAAACCTGAGATTTGACTCGTCCTTGCCCATCAAATCTCTGCTGTGTGACCATGTCACAGGTGGTATTCCTCATGCTGGCTCCCGGCATTTGTCCATGGGATTATCCCTGTAAGAATATTGGAGCAAGTTGCCAGTTTATCCTCTAGAGTTTCTTCTAAACCCAGGGATCAAAACCCAAGGCTCCTACAATGGCAGGAGGATTTTTTTTTTTTTTTAACCACTGAGCTACCTGGGACGCCGGTATATACTCTTTCAGTCAGTTAGTTTGGTCACTCAGTGATGTCCGACTCCTGGGAACCCTGTGGACTGAAGTACACCAGGCTTCCCTGTCCATCACCAACTCCTGGAGCTTGCTTAAACTCATGTCCATTGAGTCAGTGATGCTATCCAATCATCTCATCCCCTTTGACTTCCTGCAGTCAATCTTTCCCAGCATCAGGGTCTTTTCCATTGAGTCAATTCTTCGCATCAGGTGGCCAAAGTATTGGAGCTTCAGTTTCAGCATCAGTCCTTCCAATGATATAAGGTGGCTGTGATTCTTTTCTACACTAACACCAACACAGACTTTCTTTTCCATTGTGTTTAAAGCATGATACAAGTAGTGTCAGTCTGCTTTAAATGCAGAATGGCCAGGATGAATTTTCCACCAATCTCAGTATTTAATAGTGAAAGATAGTAATGCATTAATGGTAATACTTTTCTGATATAAATTGAGGATGTTTTCTACTTTTGCATGAGTGCTGGCCACTTAGTATACTTTGACAGTTATTTAAATATGTCATGCTAAGCTTAGGCTTAAAAAAGTGAAACTGGTAAACTGGGTGTCATTTGCTTAAAAAGAGAAGGAAAGGAAATGTGAATGTGTTTGATGCATTCTTTCCTAAATGTGGCTTGTAAAATCTAAATTAATTAATTTCCAGATTAAATTCTCAGTAGTTTATCTAGCCAATTAGGCAAAGGGCTACTCTCTGAAAACTACAAAACATTTTGTTGAAGGAAATTAAAGATGACATAAATAAATGTAAAGATATTCTATGTTCATTGGTTTGAAAATTTAATACTGTTAAGATGAGAATGCTACCCAAAATGATCTACAGATTCAGTGTAATCGTTATCAGAATTTCATTGGTAGAAATAGAAAATCCTATCCTAAAATTCAAGTGGAATCTCAAAGAATCAATGTTAGCTAAAACCATCTTGAAGGAGATAAATGTATTTGAGAACTTGCAATCTCAAACTTCAAAACTTACTACAAAGCTACAGTAGGTAAAACAGGATGGTCCTGGTATTAAGGAGAGATAGATAAATGGAATAGGATATAAACGTCAAAAAGAAACCCTGGCATATATGATCGATTCATTTTTGCCAAAGGTGCCAAGACCATTTAGTAGGGAAAGGACAGTGTAGGATATTCACATGTAAATGAATGAAATTCAACCCGTATGCCATATATGTTGTTGTTTAATTGCTAAGTCTTGTCCAACTCTTTTCTGACCCCATGGACAGTAGCCCACCAGGCTCCTATATCATATACATAAATTAAAGTAGATCAGAGACATACATTTATATGATAAAACTTTAAAACTCTTAGGAAAAACTCCTGCAGAAAATACTAATGACATTGGATTCTGAAATGATTTCATGAGTATGACACCAAACACACAAGAAATAAGTGTAACAATGAACTTCATGAAAATTAAAACATTTTGTGCATCAGAAGCTATGAAGAAAGACAATCTAAAAATTATTGTAGAATATTTTAAAACTATATATCTGAAGAGAGATTAATACCTTGGATATGTAAAAACATTTAAAACTCAACAATAGTTAAACAAACCCACCTGAAATTGGGTAAAGGTCTTAAGTACACATTTCTCCAAAAGTATACAAACTGCAAAATAAAAACCACATTGAGATACCATTTCACTGCTACAAAGGATGTGTGTGTGTGTGTGTGTGTGTGTGTGTGTTTAAGAAAAGTGTTGGCAGAATATGAAGAATTTAGATTCTGGTGGGAATGTAAAAAGGTACAATTGCTATGGAAAACAGTTCAGCAATTTTTCAAAAGTTTCAATATAGAATTGCCAAATGACACAGTAATTCCACTTCTAGGTTCAAAGAAAGAACATAAAAGCAGCAAGGGAAAAGCAACAAGTAACATACAAGGGAAACCCCATGCATTTCTACTGATCTCTGCAGGCCAGAAGGGAATGGCAGGATATATTTAAAATACTGAAAGGGAAAAATCTAAAACCAAGATTACTGTGCCTGGCAAGGGTCTCATTCAAAATTGATGGAGAAATAAAAATCTTTTCACACAAGCAAAAATTAAGAGAATTCAGTACCAACAAACCAGCTTTACAACAAATGTTAAAGGGACTTATATAGGCAAGAAATACAAGAGGAGGAAAAAAATCTACAAAATCAACCCAGAACAATTAAGAAAATAACAATAGGAACATATATATCAATAATTACTTTAAATGGATTAAATGCTCCAACCAAAAGGCAGAGACTGGCTGAATGGATACAAAAACAAGTCCTACATATATGCTGTGTACAGGAAACCCACTGCCAATCTAAAGACACATATAGACTGAAAGTGAGAGGATGGGAAAATATATTCCATGCAAACGGGAAGCAAAAGAAAGCTGGGTAGCAATCTTCATATCAGACAAAATAGACCTTAAGAGAAAGATTACAAGAGATAAGGAAGGACACCACATAATGATCAAAGGATAAATCCAAGAGGAAGACATAACAATTGTCAATATCTGTACACCCAACATAGGAGCACCTCAGTACATAAGACTGACACTAACAGACGAAAGGAGAAATTGACAGTAACACAATAATAGACTTTAACACCCTACTCACACCAATGGACAGATCATCAAAACAGAAAATTAATAAACACATCTTTTTTCTTCTTTAATTAATTTTTATTTTTTAGTTTGTTTTGCTTTACAATACTCTATTCGTTTTGCTATACATTGACATGAATCAGCCAC
>SJXQ01004410.1:0-91342 GCA_006408695.1 Aepyceros melampus | reverse complement strand
TAGAAAAAAGTAAAGATAGTGTCTGAAAATTACTAGAGCTAACCAGTGAATTTAGTAAAGTTGCAGGTTACAAAATCAATACACAGAGATCACTGGAATTTCTATATAGTAACAATGAAAACTCAGAAAGAAAAATTAAGGAACCAATCATATTCACCATTGCAACAAAAAGAATTAAATATCTAGGAATAAACTTGCCTAAGGAGACAAAAGGACTGCACACAGAAAACAATAAGACACTAATGAAAGAAAGATAACATAAACAAATGGAGAGATATTTCATGTTCCTGGGTAGGAAGAATCAATACTGTGAAAATGAATATACTACCAAATGCAATCTACAGAGTCAATGCACTCTCTATCAAATTACCAATGACATTTTTCAAAGAACTGGAACAAAAAATTTCACAATTCATGTAGAAACACAAAAGACCCCAAATAGACAAAGCAGTCTTGAGAAAGAAGAATGGAGCTGGAGGAATCAACCTTCCTGACTTCAGATTATACTTAAAAGCTGCAGTCATCAAGACAGTATGGTACTGGCACAAAAACATAAATATCAACCAATTGGCTGAAAGCTCAGAAATAAACCTATGCACGTATGGGCACCTTATTTTTGACAAAGGAGGCCAGAATATACAATGGGGCAAAGACATCCTCTTCAATAAATGGTGCTAGGAAAACTGGACAGCAGTATATAAAAGAATTTAGAACACTTCCTAATGCCATACACAAAGATAAAATGGATAAAAGACCTAAATGTAAGACCAGAAACTATAAAACTTTTAGAGGAAAACATAGGCAGAACCCTCAGTGACATAAATCAAAGGAAGATATGACCCAGCTCCTAGAGTAATGGAAATAAAAACAAAAGTAAACAAGTGGGACCTGGTTAAACTTAAAGCTTTTGCACAGTAAAGGATATTATAAGAAGGTAAAAAGACAACCCTTTGGAAATAATAGCAAATGAAACAACTGACAAAGGATTAATGTTCAAAATATACCAGCAGCTCATACAACTCAATGCTAGAAAAACACCCAGCCCAATCAAAATGTGGGGAAAAGACCTAAACAGACATTTCTCCAAAGAAGAAATACAGATGGCTAACAAACACATGAAAAGATGCTCAACATCACTCATTATTAGAGAAATGCAAGTCAAAAGTACAGTGAGATATCACTTCACACTGGTCAGAATGGCCAGGATTAAAAAAGTCTACAAACAATGAATTCTGGAGAGGGTGTGCAGAAAAGGGAATGCTCTTACAGTGTTGGGAATTTAAATTTATACAGCCTCTATGATAGAGGGTATGGAGATTCCTTAGAAAACTAGGAATAAAATTATCATATGATCCAGCAATCCCACTCCTAGGCATATTCCCTGAGGAAACCAAAATTGAAAAAGACACATATATTCCATTGTTCATTGCAGCCCTATTTACAATAGCTAGAACATAGAAGCAAGCTAGATGTGCATTGACAGATGAATGGATAAAGAAGTGGTGGTACATATACACAATGGAATATTACTCTGCCATAAAAAGGAACTCATTTGAGTCAGTTCTGGTGAGGTGGCTGAACTTAGAACCTATTATCAGAGGAAAGAAGGTCAGAAAGAGAAATATAAATATTGTATTCTAATGCATATATACTGAATCTAGAAAAATGGTACTGAAGAATTTATTCTTCAGGACAGCAGTGGAGAAACAAACATAGAGAATAGACTTATGGACATGGAGAGAGGGGAGGAGAGGGTGAGATATATGGAAAGAGTAACATGGAAACTTATATTCAGTTCTGTTCAGTTGCATTTCGATATGTAAAATAGTCAACAGGAATTTGCTGTATGGCTCAGGAAACTCAAACAGGGGCTCTGTATCAACCTAGAGGATTGGGATGGGGAGGGAGATGGGAGGGAGGTTCAAAGGGGAAGGGATACATGTATACCTATGGCTGATTCATATTGAGGTTTGACAGAAAACAAGAAAATTCTGTAAAGCTATTATCTTTTAATAAAACAATAAAAAGATAAAAATTAGTCTGTGGCATTAATAGCATACAGATTGGGAAAGGAATGGAGATATACAGAAGCAAAATGTATATACTGTTGTAATTATGTCAGTGTTACCCTGAATTAGATTGTTATAAATTAAGATGTTAATTGTAATCCTAAGGCAACCAGTCAAATAATGACTAAAAGATATAGTAATAGAAATTAAAATAATACACTAGAATATATTCAGTACTAAAAAAGAAAATAAAATGTTATGGAAAAACTAAAAAGACATAAGATATATGGAACATTAAGTATCCAAATGCCACAAATAAGTCTTTCCTTAGCCATAATTACTTTGGATGTAAGTGGATTAGAACAATTAAGTGATCTCTGTGCCATACACAAATATACCAGCAGCTCATACAACTCAATGCTAGAAAAACACCCAGCCCAATCAAAATATACCAGCAGCAGTAGAGAGAGAAAGGACATTATATAATGGTGAAATCATCAATCCATGGTAAAAAAAAAAAAAAAAAAAAAAAGGCAGTTTAAGCTTATATGTACCTCACAATAGAGCACTAAAACATAGAAAGTAAAAGCTGAAAGAATGGAAGGGAGAATAGGTAATTCAACTACAATAGTTAGATATGTCAATACCTTACTTTCAATAATGGAAAGAAAAAGTAGATAGAAGATCAGCAAGGAAATGGAATACTTGAACATCCCTAATTATGAAGCAGACCTAATCGTTACCTGTAGAACACTTCATGCAATCACATTATTCTCAAGTGAACCTGGAATATTGTCCAAGGTAGATTATATCTTAGGTCATTAACATGTCTTAATAAATTTTTAGAAGGATTTTAGTCACACAAAATATGTGTTGTAATTGAAATATGAAATTTATAGCAGAAGGAAATTTTGAAAAAAAAAAGTGGAAATTAATCAACACAATACCAAGTGATCAGTCGGTTAAAAAGAAAACTGTAAGAGAATATAAAATGGTACTTTTGCTATGGAAAATAAGTTTGGCAATTCCTCAAAAACAAAGTTACCTTATGATACAGAAATTCCACTCCTAGGTATATACCCAAGAGAAATGAAAACATATTTCCATACAATATTTAAACATGACTGGTAAGAGCATTATTCATAATAGCCAAAAATGAAAACAGTGCAAATATACATTCACTTTTGGATGAACAAATCAAATGGATGTGGACAAGTAAATGAAGCATAACCATACAACGGTATTTTATACAGCAATAAAATGAAATGAAGAACTGATACATGCTGGGACATGAATAAATCTTGAAAACTCACTGAGTGAAAGAAACCATATATAACGTTATATATCATATTCTATTTATACCAAATAATTGAAATAGATAAATCTGTAAAGACAGTAATCTGTAGAGTTGTAATGGCTAGGATGTGGGAGGAGAGACAAATTAGAACTAACTGCTAATAGGCATGGCTTGGTTTTTTGGGTGAGAGTGTCAACAGAAATATTCTGGAATTAGTGGTGATGTTTGAATATCCTAGTGAATGTCCCCCAAACCACAGAAATGATTAATTTTATGTCATGTAAAGTACATGTGAATTTTAAAATGCTATAGGTTCCCCATATGGCCACAAATATATACAATCTTCCCACATGCAAAATACATTTACCCACTATAAAGGCCCATAAATATTTCATCTCAATAAAGGAAAGAAATGGTATTGACCTAACAGAAAGAGAATATATTAAAAGGAGGTGGCAAGAATTCACAGAAGAGCTGTACAAAAAATATCTTAATGACCTAGAAAACCACAATGATGTGATCACTGGACTAGAGTCAGACATCCTGGAATGTGAAGTCAAGTGGGCCGTAGGAAGCATTACATTGATCAAAGATAGTGGAGGTGATGGAATTCCAGCTGAGTATTTCATATTCTAAAAAATAGTGATATGAAAGTACTGCACTCAGTATGCCAGCGAATTTGGAAAATTCAGCAGTGGCCACAGGACTGGAAAAGGCCCGTTTTCATTCTGATCCCAAAGAAAGGCAGTGCTAAAGAATGACGTTTACTCCTTGGAAGGAAAGTTATGACCAACCTAGATAGCATATTAAAAAGCAGAGATATTACTTTGCCAACAAAGGTCCATCTATTCGAAGCTATTGTTTTTCCAGTGGTCATGAATGGATGTGAGAGTTGGACTGTGAAGAAGGCTGAGTCCCGAAGAATTGATGCTTTTGAACTGTGGTGTTGAAGAAGACTCTTAAGAGTCCTTTGGACTGCAAGGAGGTCCAGCCAGTCCATTCTAAAGGAGATCAGTCCTGGGTGTTCATTGGAAGGACTGATCCTAAAGCTGAACCTATAATACTTTGGCCACCTCATGCGAAGATTTGACTCATTGGAAAAGACCCTGATGCTGGGAGGGATTGGGGGCAGGAGGAAAAGGGGATGACAGAGGATGAGATGGCTGGATGGTGTCACTGCCTCGATGGACATGAGTTTGAGTGAACTTCGGGAGTTGGTGATGGACAGAGAGGCCTGGCGTGCTGCCATCATGGGGTCACAAAGAATCAAACACGACTGAGCGTCTGAACTGAATTTACATAGGAGGCATTAAATGAAATTCCTATTATTCAGGAATTCTTTGATAAAGGACTTAAATTCCTTGTGCCAATTCTTTTAATAGGCTGATTTTACCAGCAAGAAAGTCAAATAAATACTGGAGATTTGTTCAGGACCTGAGAGCTATAAATAGCATTGTAATCCCTCGCCACCCTGTGTTTCCTAATCTTCACAGTCTGCTATCAGCTATTCTAGAAACTACCTGTTATTTCTCAGTAATAGAACTGTATAGTGCATTTTTTAGTACTACAGTGAAAGAAGATAGCCAATACTCTTTTTGCCATTGTGTGGGAAGATCTTCACTATACCTGGATAGTTATGCCATAAGGCTATACTGAAGACTCCGCTTATTTTTCTCAAATACTTAATCCTGATTTGGCTGTTCCCTTCCCTAGTGGCTCTGTTTTCATTCGGTATGTAAAGAATTTGCTTTTGTGTTCTAAAACTGAACAGGACTCTGAAGGAGATACTATCTGTTAGAACAATCAGCCTCTGAGGATCATACAATGTCCAAAGACAGACTATAATTCTGTTTACCAGTCGTGAAATATTTGGGTCATTTGATATCCAAGGAAGGATTATTAATTGATTGAGAAAAAATTAAGGGAATTCTGGCTTTCTTGTTCCCTGAAACAAAGAAATAGCTGAGAGGATTTCTAGGTTTGACTGGATATTATAGGAATTGAGTACCTACTTACCCCCTCATTTCCCAACTCCTTTGTCTATGCTTGTTTGTGTGTGCGTGCTTAGTCTATCAGTCATGTCTGAGTCTTTGTGACCCCATGGAGTGTAGCCCACGAGGCTCCTCTGTCCGTAGGGATTCTCCAGGCAAGAATACTGGAGTGAGTAACCATGCCCTCCTCCAGGGGATCTTCCCAATCCAGGGATTGAACCCAGGTCTCCTGCATTGCAGACAGATTCTTTACCATCTGAGCCATCAGGGCAGCCTCTATGTGTTACTTAAGTACAACCAATCAAGCCTAATTTAATGCACAATAGAAAAGAGAAAAGGCTATAGATGTCTTAAAATCTTCATTGATTCAGGCTTGGACATTAGGCATCCTAACGATAAATTACCGTTTTTTCTCTTTGAGCATGAAGATAAAGGAAATGCCCTAGAGGTGTGTTAACTCAGAAACATGGTGACCAGCATCAACCCATAGGATAGTACAGCCACCACCTAGATTCAGGGGAAAGAACTCTCATGGTGTATGAAAGTTTTTTCAACAACAGCTGTCTTGTTCAAAACTGAGCTCACGGTCAGGTCTTATTTGACTGTCTATGTTCCACATTTAGTGGAATCTCCTTTAAACTCCCATTACACTCAGTGCTGTTCTGTGAGTATACTCACCTCTTTCAAGGTATTGTTGCTTTCTTTGCCTAATATTACTTTGGCTCAATGAGTTAATCTTAACCCCACACATTTGCTTCCAGAACCACAGGAAGAAAACAGCCACAACTGCATTTTACTAATGGATTATCTTCTTACTCCTAGGAATGATTTATAAGCAATCCTATCAATAATGCTGACTTAATTTGGTTTACAGATGGATCTTACTTAAAGGATGAACAGGAACATTACCAAGCTGGATATACAATAATGTCCACTTTTGACATAATTGAAGTTTTTACTTACCAGAACCAAAGTCGGCACAACAAGCTCAATTAATTGCTCTAATCAGGGCTTTCAACTAGCCAAAGATCAAATAGCAAATATTTATACTGATAGTCCTCTAAGCTTTTGGACTGGGTCAAGATTTTGGAATGCTTTCGGAAAGAGGATTTCTTACTTCCTCAGTGCAATTCATAAAAATATGGGAAATTAGTCTAAGAATTATTAGACTCCATAATTATCCAAACAATTGGCCATTATCTAAATACCGGGACATTCCAAATCTGATTCAGTAGAGGCCAAAGGGAATCAATTTGCTGGTTCAGCACCTAACCAGGCTGCTTTAAGTTCTATTTATCTCCAGCCCTGAGAATGTCCACTACTTAAACTTTACCCCAATTTAACTGTTAATAAACTTCCTCTACAAGTTCAACAATTAGTCCCAGAAGACAAAAAACAAAAATTGAAGAGGAAACAAGATTTTTAAAATTTTACTTATTTTTAATTGAAGCATAATTGTTTTACAATATTGGTATGATTTCTGCCATACATCAACATGAATTAGGCATATATGTACATATGTCCCTTCCCCCTTAAGCCTCCCTCCCACCTCCCACGCTTTCCCACACCTCTACATTTTTAGAGCTGTCTTTGAATTCCCTGAGTTATATAGCTAATTTTCATTGGCTATCTATTTTACATATGGTAGTGTATACGCTTCATGCTATTTTCTCCAGTCATCTCACCTTCTCCTTCCTCCCCCGCTGCCCTTGTCAAAAGCATCTATTCTTTGACACTCAGCCTTCTTTATGGTCCAACTCTCACATCTGTATATGAGTACTAGAAAAACCACTGGAATAGCTGGGTTGATTTTACTAATGTCTGAGGATGACTGCCATTCCTCAGGCACTTGTAACAGTAAATGGTTAACTTTCTTTTCATCTGTCTGTACTCTTGTTTTCATTGCCATCAATTTCTTGGTAATTATGTTCGTGTCTGCATCTAGTATAAATCTAAAATCATTCCACCCTGTGGTGAAAAGATAATGTGGGCATTGTGTACCTCTGAAAGGTCTCATCCTATCAAGTGAATTGGAGCACATTTTACCAAGAGGAACACATGTCTTTCAATGATAGTTCCTAACTGAAAAGTAACTGTATTAAAAACTTGTACAGGTAAGTGAGAAACCCCTATCATTTGAATGCACTGTTTACTTTGAGGGAGAGGGCAATGAATAAGGGCAGGATTAAGAATAAATAATGTAGCCCCCATGTTTCCAAGGGCTTTAGAGGTTTTCTATATGATTGTTATTTTAATTTCCCCCAAGGTAGTTAGGAGAGCTAATGCCTTCTCATTATCCTCACCTGTATTCTTTGTTAATCCTGCCTTGTTCTAAATCTTGTTTAAATTTGTGACAGTCTCTTTTAAAATGTCCAGGTTTTTCACAATATAGGAGTTACCACACTCAGGTCTGGCGGCTTGCAACTTGAAGTCAATACCAAAGAGGCAGTTGTTGGTAGAAAGAAAAGTTGCTTTTAATTAGAATGCTGACAATCTGGAGAGAATGCAGACTCGTCCTCCAAAAGCTCCAAGATTCTGCATGGTCATGAAAGGTTTTAAAGGGAAAAGGGCAAGTAATTCAGTTAATAATAGACACAGTGGGTCTGAGTTGTCTCTATCTCCCAATGCAAGCAGGCTTGTTGACTTCTCTTGATCTTTCTCTTTTTTTAATTAAAAATATTTATTTATTTTAATTGGAGAATAATTGCTATATTGTGATGGTTTTTGCCATTTAGATGCTTTCTTGTTCACACAGTTCCCTTCGTATTTGAGAGGTTAAGGGAAGCTAGGGAAACAATCTGAGCATGTTAATCACTTTTTCATCATTTCTACTTCTCTGATCTATGGAAAGAACCAAGAGGTTAGGTGAAATATTGTGTGATCAAAAGATATGAACGGTATGATAGGGCCAGAGATGAGTAGAGCATGGTGGTGCCTCCTTTAAGATTAGTTACAATATAGCCTTGTTAAAAGTGACAAAACAAAGGGGCTTCTTGCAGAGAGCTCTTTCAAGCAAAGAGCTCTTTCTTGCCAAAAGCTGCATACAAATCCCCACTTGTCAGAACATCATTCCATTTTTGTGGGATTATGGGTGAAGGTCCATCTCTTCATGCTAACATAGGGTGCTGTATTCCTAGAGTGGAAGATGTCAATGTGGTTCTGTAGCATCTCTTCACTGACAGTTTTAGTTTGCCCATTTACTTATATGGACAGAACAAGGTACAATTATTTTGATACCCACAAAGATATTTATCATGAGCAGAAGTCTTTTTTGTTTTGTTTTTCCTTTCTTATTTTTTACTGAAGTCTAATTTACAATGTTGTGTTGGTTTCAAATGTGATTCAGTTATGTATGCATACATACATATATTCTTTTTCAGATTATTTTCTATTATAGATTATTACGATATTGAGTATAGTTCCCTGTGCTGTATACTAATCCTTGCCTACCTTTTTATATATTATAGTGTGTATGTGACTGCAGCCATGAAATTAAAAGGCGCTTACTCCTTGAAAGAGAAGTTATGACCAACCTAGATAGTATATTCAAAAGCAGAGACATTACTTTGCCGGCTAAGGTCCGTCTAGTCAAGGTTATGGTTTTTCCTGTGGTCATGTATGGATGTGAGAGTTGGACTGTGAAGAAGGCTGAGCGCCAAAGAACTGATGCTTTTGAACTGTGGTGTTGGAGAAGACTCTTGAGAGTCCCTTGGACTGCAAGGAGATACAACCAGTCCATTCTGAAGGAGATCAGCCCTGGGATTTCTTTGGAAGGAATGACGCTAAAACTGAAGCTCCAGTACTTTGGCCACCTTATGCGAAGAGTTGACTCATTGGAAAAGACCCTGATGCTGGGAGGGATTGGGGGCAGGAGAAGGGGACGACCGAGGATGAGATGGCTGGATGGCATCACAGACTCAATGGACGTGAGTGTGAGTGAACTCCGGGAGTTGGTGATGGACAGGGAGGCCTGGCGTGCTGTGATTCATGGGGTCGCAAAGAGTCGGACACGACTGAGCGACTGAACTGAACTGAACTGATACATTAAAGTTATCATCCCTACATCTGACCTTTCCCCTTTGGTAAGCATAAGTTTATATTCTATGTCTGTGAGTCTGTTTCTGTTTTGTAAATAAGTTCATTTATACCATTTTTTTCAAAGATTCCACATGTAGATGACATCATGATGTTTGTCTTTCTCTGACTTACTTTGCTCAATATGATAATCTCTAGGTTCATCCATGTTGCTGAAAATGGCATTATTTCATTCTGTTTTCATTACTGTGTAATATGCCATTGTATATGTGTGTGTATGTGTGTATCTCCCTATTTCTCTATTTATCTGTTAATGGACATTTATACTCCTTCCATATCTTGGCTACTGTGACCCATGCCTCCTGCAGTGGAAGTGCAGAGTCTTAACCACAGGACCACCAAGGCAGTCCTTATGAGTAGTGTTGTATGAACATTGGGTTCATGTATCTTTTTGAATTAGAATTTTCTCTGGATATATGGCCAGGGGTGGGATTGCAGGATCATCTAGTAACTCTATTTTTGGTTTTTAAAGGAACCTCCATACTGTTCTCCATAATGATTACACCGATTTACATTTCCATCAACAGTATAGGAGAGTTCCTTTTTCTCTCCATTCTATCTAGCATTTATTATTTGTAGACTGTTTAACGATGGCCATTCTAAGTCTTGTGAGGTGATACCTATGAGCAATAGTATTAATCATACTCTCTTAAGGATAATTCTTGGAATTGTGGTAGACATAGATTCAGGGCATCATCAAGACAGAGCATCTTCTGTCATGGCTAAAGTCTGGCTATCATGCAGTTAGCTTTTTCCTTCTGGTGGCAGTAATAGTATCTGTAAAACAACTCAAGAATGTGCATCAGATACTGAATCTGCGACTTTATTGCCTTATCATTAACTACTTGAGCTTGTTTTTTTTTGACTCACAGAGGCCTGGGAGATTTCAGCTTTTCTACAAACAAAAGGCAGGGAACATGAAAGGGGCTTTTATACTTGGAAGGGAGACCTGCAGGGTTCTGCTTGGTTACAAAGGCAGGTGTGGTTGTTTTGAGACTGACTGAGATTTGGGCTAGGTAGTCTCAATGGACTGCTGCACTGTCGTAACTGCATATTCATAACCTTAGCAGCTTTTTCCTTTTATCTTTTGTGTAAAGTTTTGGAGAGTTTGTTGACAACAGTGACAAGTGTATTAGTATACATAGTAGCTCAATCAAGTCCATATCTTTTTACCAGGCATATCAATTCATCTATTCCTTCAAGTAAAATAGTGGATCATTCTGATGGTTTAGAAAACTCCTTGGGTGAGTGCCAGAATGCTGGTTGACTGTATTTTCAGATCTTTTGGAATAATCAAGAAAAGTCCCTTCTGGCTTTTGTTTACAGTGATGGATTTTTGCCCAATCTATTTCCTTTGGAAAGATTTTACCTATAGATTAATATAGGTTGTGGGCAATTTCTTGTGTTTCTGGTGAAGGCTTATGAAAATCATCTATAAGTGTCTTCTAACCCATTTCTTGGAGCCATTATTTTGCATTATTTTCAGAGACTAGTAATTGTATAAACTGTTACAAGTCTGAATATCCAGGCTCATAAGTTGTTACTGTTAGGTCATATTATTTAGCAAATTTCAAAAGATCCTATAAAGGATATAGAAAATCCCTAGTTAAGTTCCTAATTTTTGTCTTAGTCCAAGGGATATAGATAAGAGCAAGCTTTACTTGTAGCTTTCTCCTTAAAGGGGGCAGCTATTTTTTAGGGCTGTCTTTATCCTTTCCCTTAGACTCAATAAGTTCTTCCTTTTAAATTGAAAGTGGAAGAGAAGAAGGTCAGGACAAGGAAGTTCAATAAAAAGAAGAGAATTCGAAGAATCAGACAGAAGAGAAAAGAGAGTGGGAAAATAAGCAATGGTATCTGAGTTCCTTTCTTATTAGGCCACTCTTTCTAATAATTTTTGGTTTGTCTCTTGCAGTGAGACCATTTTATCATTCTCTCACTTTGAGGCCTTCAAAGTGATCAAATACTGATTAAAATGCACTTCCTATTCTGGCTATTTGATCTTATAGCTGGATTTTTCTAATTGAGCTTGCAATTAAACCAACTTAGGTACATCTAAAGTGCCCCACCTTGGCCGACTCAAGGGCAAATTATATTTGGTCAGACCTTACTATTTGGTTAAATACATGAAGGTGTCAATTCCACTGATGTTATACATGAACCCAGCTGGGTTTCCCATAGGTGCCTGTTTGTCTGGGAGTTGTTTGGCCTTCGAGGCAAACAGCTTCCCACTATTATTTTGGTGGCCTAATTCAGATATGAGATATGAGCTGAATAAACTTCCTGAGGATGCTGTGTTTAATTGGATGTGTGCTACTTCTGAGTCTAGCTCCTCAAGGAGTTACCATTCAATCAGTTCAACTCTTTTATATGTCTTGGTTTTTCCCTCTGGCAATCTAAAACTGCCATGAATGCTTGGAGCACTAGTGATTAGCCTTTGTCATACTCCTTGGAAGGGCAGTATTTACTTAATGAGTGTAGTGAGACTCCTTGTGGGACCGCTAAACATCACAAGAATTAATCCTCAGATTCTTGTGTTGGTTCTTAATCACCTCAGGATGTCTTGTGGCTGGAAGGAGCACATGTCCCTTGTTCTTTGAAGCTGAATAATTCAGTCTCTCATTTCACTAGCAAATGGTTTGTTCAGGCCATATATCAACTGGCTTTTCTAAAGTTAAGCCAAATTTAACTAAAACCAGTAACCTATGTTTCCCTGGGCCACCTGCCCAGAACCCCATTGGTCCATACCTAAGAAAATGCACCAATGCCTCTTAAGACTCCAAGTCTCAATTTTAAACAGCTCAAATACAAATTTTAGAATCACTCAAACAGTGAGATCAAAATATTAGGAGAAGCCAGTGAGTCTCAAAGGGCCCATGTTGGTACAAAGAGCCAGTTAGGGGTGTCTTCCAGGTGTTCTTTGGTGGGTGTTTGTGATATCCTGACAGGAATGTCATGCAAATGTCAATGAAAAAGTAATCAATAGTCCATCTATGAAAGAAGTGAAAAATTTTCTTCATGCCAACCTGAAAAGTATAATCTAGGAGATAGTCTTTCAGAGAGCTCTGAAAACTGTTCTACCTGTTGAGAAGTCAAAGCACAGTTACATAGTTTTTTGAGATAGAAGGTTATATACCACATGGTATATTGACAGTTTACACAATAAAGATCTGCATGAACAAAGTAGTGCGTCATCATGACCCCTTATATATTATCTTCTAAACAGTTATCTTGCTAGTATTAGGAGAATATTGCTGTATATAGTTGAGCAGGTATTCCTGCCTTTGGGAAGGTCTGGTCAATGCATAATGCAGATACAAAATGCATAGAAGGGAGAGACAAAGCAAAAGGGCAGTGAAAAAATTTGTTTAAATTTCCTTGACTTTCTTTAAAATATGAATTTTTATTTCACCAGAACTAACTAAACTAAACAGGCAAACAAAATCAGCCAGCAGTTATCTGGGCCATTCTCTTACAGGCTTGTCTACCTTCTCCTCTAGATCCAAAGCACAAAACATTGCACCACTTTAGTCTGCTGCTGCGAATCTGAGGTTTAAAATGGTCATGCTGTGTTCATCTGAACAGAACCTGGGGTGAGGGATTTGCTCTCTATCCCATCCAATTTTTCACACCACCTCCCCATACACACTCTAGCATGTGGAGGCACAGAGATTTAGAAACCTCTTTGTTCCATAGAAGCTTCCCGAGACTGTCATTTCCAGCCCAAGGGCTTCCTCCTCTCCCTCAAGCAAAAGTAAATCAAGAGACCCTGGGTTCATTATTAATTCTGATGCAGATTCAACATAGCTGGGAAAAGAAAGGATTGAACCAAGGAAACTTCAAAAACTTCAGCAGTATTGTCCAGGAGTAAAACGTAACCCTACTAGTGAGACAGGAATCCTAGTTCTTGTCCACGGAGCCGAAGAATGGAATCCACGAACATGTAAACACTCATGGTAGCAAGCAAATAGGATTTATTAAACAGGAGGAAAGTACAAAGCTCTCAGCATAGACACTGAGAGGGGGTAAAGAGTCCCCCAAGGTGGGACTAACAGCAGTTTTTATATCCTTTCGAACCAATCAATTGAAAGGTCAACATACTTAACATCTTTATGGCTTCTCTTGATCCTTGGATTAAGTCATCACCTTTTTTCATGCCCCCCTGGCCATTTTACCATGGACCAGATGTATGGGCTTAAGGTTAATGATCACCAGTTGTTTTTCCCTCAGGCAAATGGAACGGAATTTAATTACTGCTCTTCCATGGATATTCTGCAAGTTGTACAAAATATCCTTACAGTTTGTTTTATACCTGATAAAAACCTTTGTGAATTTGGTACATGCACCATAGAGTTTCAGAGCTTTTACTATTTTTAGACATTTTATTTTGTACTGGGATATTCCCAGTGGTAAAGAATCCACCTGCCAACACAGGGGACACAGGAGATGCAAATTTGATCCCTGGGTCAAAAGATCCCCTGGAGTAGGAAATATCAACCCACTCCAGTATCCTTGACTTGAAAATTCCATGGACAGAGGAGCTTGGTGACCTGCAGTTCAAGTGGTCGCAGAGTCAGACACAGTTGAGCTACTGAGCATGTGTGCACTTATAGGCAATTAAGAATGATGTAACAATTTCCAGTGAACACTGAAGGGACTCAGCCATGCATATATATGTATCCATTCTCCTCTAAACTTCCCTCTGATCCAGGCTGCCACACAACACTGAGCAGAGTTCCATGTGCTACATAGTGTGTCCTTGTTGGTTATCCATTTTGAATATAGCGGTGTGTACATTGTTGTTGTTCAGTCACTCAGTCGTGTTCAACTCTGTGACCCCATGGACTGCAGCATACCAGCCTTCCCTGTCCTTCACAATCTCCCAAAGTTACTCAAACTCATGTTCATTGAATCAGCAATGCCATCTAATCATCTCCTCTGTTGTCCCCTTCATCTCCTGCCTCCGGTCTTTCCAAGCATCAGGGTCTTTTCCAATGAGTTAACTCTTCACATTAGGTGGCCAATATATTGGAGCTTCAGCTTTAGCATCAGTTCTTCCAGTGAATATTTAGGGTTGATTTCCTTTAGGATTGACTGGTTTGATCTCCTCGCTGTCCAAGGGATTCTCAAGAATCTTTTCCAACACTACAGTTCAAAAGCATCAGTTACTTGGGGCTCAGACTTCTTTATTCAGCTCTCACATCTGTACATGACTACTGGAAAGACCACAGCTTTGACTATATGGACCTTTGTTGGCAAAGTGATGTCTCTGTTTTTTAATATGCTGCCTAGGTTTGTCATAGCTTTTCTTCCAGGGAGCAAGCATCTTTTAATTTCATGGCTGCAGTCACCATCTGCAATGATTTGGAGCCCAAGAAAATAAAGTCTGTCACAATTTCCATTTTCCCCCATCTATTTGCCATCAAGTGATGGGACCAGATGTCATGATTTTAGTTTTCTAAATGTTGAGTTTTGAGCCCTTGATTTTCATCAGAGGCTCTTTAGTTCCTCTTTGTTTTCTGCCATTAGGGTGGTGTCATCTGCCTGTCTGAGGTTGTTGATATTTCTCTCAGCAATCTTGATTCCAGCTTGTGCTTCATCCATTCCAACATGTCCCATGAAGTACTCTGCATGTAAATTAAATAAGCAGGATGACAATATACAGCCTTGACGTACTCCTTTCCAAATTTTGAACCAGTCCCTTGTTCCATGTCCGATTCTCACTGTTGGTTCTTGACCTGCCTATAGGTTTCTCAGGAGGCAGGTCAGGTGATCTGGTATTCCCATCTCTTGAAAAATTGTCCACAGTTTATTTTGATCCACACAGTCAAAGGCTTTAACAGTGTCTACCTGCCCATCTCAAATTCTCTAACTGTTTCTTCCTCCCCTGCCACCCATAGTGGTTTAGAGCTTTAAAATGAAACGCTGGAGGGAGGGGATGGGGCCATGACACCTTATTTGAAAACACATGTTAGAATGTCTGCATTCAAACACTACAAAACCTTACCAGGAGACACATATAGGAAGAAAATGATGGCTATATGGACTTTAGAATCCTATTAAGTAGACCAGTCTTCCAAAGTGCTCACTGCCACTTTCTGTGGGTTGATCTTCTATAGCCTGCAAAGTGGTAAGGGAAAACAGCCCTCCTTGGGGAAGAGAAAGTTGCAGGCAGACTCTTGTGTGCCCTTAAAATGACCTCTGTGTTCTCAAAGTCATTAAATTGATGTTTGTTAGCTATAATAACTTGGGGATGAGGTGTGACCAGTGTGGCACAACTTTTCAACCTCTCCAGGGCCTCCATCCTTCTCAGCCTCAAGATTCAATTCTTATTGCCCTCATTGAGGTTATAAAGTGGCCAGAATAAAAACAATTAAAAAAAAAAAAGAAATAAAACCTAGAAATGTAAAGTGTACTTCATTTCTATGGCAAAAAGTGTGAAATGAGAGGAAAAAGAGAAAGGGGGAGAGTGTTAGGAGAGGAGGTTGCCTGATAAGGCTGGGACTTGTAGGGTTGTAGAAAGTTATATAGATGTCTGTGTATAGTTATTGGTAGGGCTGGTGGGAAGGGAAGGGTATTCAAACTAAGAATGTGTTTTCTTCCCTGCTTTCTCATTTCCTTTCTGCTCTTTGAGCTTCCTTCCCTCTACTCCCACGCCTGTCCCTACTTCCTTCTTGAGCCTAGGGCCAGTTCGGGATCTCCATTAAGGATCCCTGATACATTCATGGAGTAGGGGAAGAAAAGCTGAAAGATTCACTCAGGAGGTTTTCCCACTGTTTTTAATTTGTTATGGAAAAGATCACCCTCTGGAAGGGGATGGAAGGAAGTCCTGGGAATCTGATCTTGCTCCTTCTTAGGGACTACAATAAGGAGAAAAGTTTTCAAAGTACATGGGCAGGAACTGGATGTAGAGTGAGAAATGAAATATTTCCTGCCATAGCAGTAAACAAGGATGTCACAGTCTCCAGCAAATGCAGCCACCACAGATGGTGAGCCTGGTGAGTCCTGAGGGAACTCAGGAAGGAAAAAATACCTGCCGTCTAGGAGCAATCAGACTGCAGCCACTTGCTACATTGAGCTCTGAGGAAACTAAGGATGTGTAAACACAGGATTCAGGCTCCAGATAGGTGATGTGCATATCAAAGGAATGGTTTCCATGAGCCCAGACAAGCATCTTTCCATACATAGAAAAGCACTAAATTCCTTGGTGGTTTAGTCGCTAAGTTGTTTCCAACTTGTGACCCCATGGACTGTAGCCTGCCAGGCTCCTCTGTCCATGAGATTCTCCAGGCAAGAGTATTGGAGTGGGTTGCCATTTCCTTCTCCAGGGGATCTTCCCGACCCAATAATCGAACCTGGGTCTCCTGCTTTGCAGGCAGATTCTTTACTGACTGAGCTACAAGCTATGAGGGAAGCCCTTTGGTGTATCTGGTTTTCTTTAATAATGTTTTGATGTTCAGACTACCTGCCCTTTGTTGCAAAATTTCCATATAACCTGACTCCACCCCTTGCCTCTTCATAGCAGTTTCTCAGAGCGTCTGAAACGTGGTCTCCCAGACTGCAGTCCTCATTTTGTCCCAAATAGAACTCTCATGTTGAGCAAAATTTTGTTTTCAACCATTATGGCGACCAACAAAGTGACCCGGAGTGGACTTCCCTCTTTCACCTGAACTCCGCAAGGAACCAGAGCCTTGGTACCAGCCCTCTTCCACCTCCTTGGGGATTCCAGACAAACTGAGTAAGTCTTCCCTGGCTCTCAGATCCTTTGTATTGTTTGGTGATCCTGAGTTTTATTGGGCGGTGTATAGCAGGTACTTGTTCCATCCAAGTTGAAAGATACTGGAAGCCAAGTTGAGAGATACCAGGGAATGCTTGCCCAGGTGAAGTTACTGGGAGTGAGGGCTGGTTGAAAGACAGCAGTGTTTGGCTCCATTGTAGGAGACTAAGTGGTCTTGGCTGAGTGGTTAGATAAACTGATCTGATGCTTTCCCTCAATTCAGCTACCTTAATAGAAATTGTGGGGATAAAAATGAAGACAGTTACGATGGTATGATCACTGACCTAGAGCCAGACCTCCTGGAATGTGAAGCAAAGTGGGCCTCAGGAAGCATCACTACAAACAAAGCTAGTGGAGGTGATGGAATTCCAGTTGAGCTATTTCAAATCCTAAAAGATGATGCTGTGAAAGTGTTTTACTCAACATGCCAGCAAATTTGGAAAACTCAGCATTGGTCACAGGACTGGAAAAGGTCAGTTTTCATTCCGATCCCAAAGAAATGCAATGCCAAAGAATGCTCATACTACCACACAGTTGCACTCATCTCACACACTAGCAAAGTAATGCTCAAAATTCTTCAAGCAAGGCTTCAACAGTATGTGAACCATGAACTTTGAGATGTTCAAGCTGGATTTAGAAAAGGCAGAGGAACCAGAGATCAAACTGGCAACATTCGTTGGATCATTGAAAAAGCAAGAGAGTTTCAGAAAAACATCTGTTTCTGCTTTATTGACTATGCCAAAGCCTTTGACTGTGTGGATCACAAGAAACTGTGGAAAATCTGAAAGAAATGGAAATACCAGACCATCTAACCTGCCTCCTGAGAAATCTGTATGCAGGTCAAGAAGCAGCAATAAGAACCAGACATGGAACAACAGACTGGTTCCAAATGGGAAAAGAGTACGTTAAGGCTGTATAATGTCATCCTGCTTATTTAACTCGTATGGAGAGTACATCGTGAGAAATGCTGGGCTGGATGAAGCACAAGTTGAAATCAAGATTTCTGGGAGAAATATCAATAAGCTCAGATATGCAGATGACACTACCCTTATGGCAGAAAGTGAAGAAGAACTAAAGAGCCCCTTGATGAAAGTGAAAGAGGAGAGTGAAAAAGTTGGCCTAAAACTCAGCATTCAGAAAACTAAGATCATGGCATCTAGTCCCATCACTTCATGGTAAATAGATGGGGAAACAGTGGAAACAGTGATAAACTTTATTTTGAGGGGCTCCAAAATCACTGCAAATGGTGACTGCAGCCATGAAATTAAAAGACATGTGATCCTTGGAAGAAAAGTTATGACCAACCTAGACAGCATATTAAAAGGCAGAGATATTACTTTGCCAGCAAAGGTCCATCTAGTCAAGGCTATCGTTTTTCCAGTAGTCATGTGTGGATATGAGAGTTGCACTATAAAGAAGGCTGAGTGCTGAAGAATTGATATTTTTGAACTGTGGTGTTGGAGAAGACTCTTGAGAGTCCCTTGGACTGCACGGAGATCCAACCAGTCTATCCTAAAGAAAAGCATGTGTCTCTTTCAATTCTGGTTTCCTCGGTGTGTATGCCCAGCACACATGTACCCCAATGTTCATTGCAGCACTGTTTATAATAGCCAGGACATGGAAACAACCTAGATGTCCATCAGCAGATGAATAGATAAGAAAGCTGTGGTACATATACACAGTGGAGTATTATTCAGCCATTAAAAATCCACTCCAGTACTCTTGCCTGGAAAATCCCATGGACAGAGGAGCCTGGTAGGCTACAGTCCATGGGGTCGCAAAGAGTCGGACACGACTGAGCGACTTCACGATGACGACTAATGAGATGGATGAAACTGGAGCCAATTATACAGAGTGAAGTAAGCCAGAAAGAAAAACACCAATAAAGTATACTAACACATATATATGGAATTTAGAAACATGGTAATGATAACCCTGTATGCAAGACAGCAAAAGAGACACAGATGAATAGAATGGACTTTTGGACTCTGGGGGAGAGGGAGAGCTGTCTCTTATACACATCTTAGCAATCCCACTGCTGGGCATACACACTGAGGAAACCGGAAATGAAAGAGACACATGTACCCCAATGTTCATTGCAGCACTGTTTATAATAGCCAGGACATGGAAACAACCTAGATGTCCATCAGCAGATGAATAGATAAGAAAGCTGTGGTACATATACACAGTGGAGTATTATTCAGCCATTAAAAATCCACTCCAGTACTCTTGCCTGGAAAATCCCATGGACAGAGGAGCCTGGTAGGCTACAGTCCATGGGGTCGCAAAGAGTCGGACACGACTGAGCGACTTCACGATGACGACTAATGAGATGGATGAAACTGGAGCCAATTATACAGAGTGAAGTAAGCCAGAAAGAAAAACACCAATAAAGTATACTAACACATATATATGGAATTTAGAAACATGGTAATGATAACCCTGTATGCGAGACAGCAAAAGAGACACAGAATGGACTTTTGGACTCTGAGGGAGAAGGAGAGGGTGTGATGATTTGGGAGAATGGCACTGAAACATGTATACTATCAAGTAAGAAATGAATCACCAGTCTATGTTCGATACAGGATATAGGAGGTTTGGGACTGGTGCACGGGGATGATCCAGAGAGTTGATATGGGGTGGGAGGTGGGGGGAGGGTGGTTCAAGATTGGGAACTCATGTACACCCAAGACGGATTCATGTCAATGTATGGCAAAACCAACACAGTAATGTAAAATAAAATAAAAATTAAAATTAAAAAAGAATTACTTACATATTAAAAAAATTAAAAAAAATAAAGCAGTCCCGAATATTCATTGGAAAGACTGATGCTGAAGCAGAAACTCAAATATTTTGGCGAAGAACTGACTCATTTGAAAAGATCCTGATGGTAGGAAAGATTGAAGGTGGGAGGAGAAGGGGACAACAGAGGATGAGATGGTTGGACGGCATCACTGACTCACTGGACGAGTTTGAGTAGGCTCCAGGAGTTGGTGATGGACAGGGAAGCCTGGCGTGCTGCAGTCCATGGGGTAGCAAAGAATCGGACATGATAGAGCGACTGAACTGAACTGAAAAGTGAACATGTTACATGAGAGCTTTGCTCTGAAGCAAAGGGGCAAGACTCCTCCTGGCTGGTTATAGCTTTCTCAGATGATTGAGAAATTACAGGAGTAGTGGAGGAGAGTCTTCATAATGTGCAGTAGTCCCATTGGAAACCCACTCATTAAATATAACACTTGCTTGCCAAGAATCTAAAATAAGAATTGGCCATTTAGCAATCCAAGAAACTGGATCTACTAAAGGGAGAAAACTAAGACACATAAGAAAGCTGAAACAATGCTGGGATGATGCCTTGGAGGAGTTAAGCTCACAGCAGCACATTGGCCCACCACACAAATTCATTTGTAAAGTTTATTGCTACGAGCGAAATGACATAGAGACAGACAAACAGGACAGACACGCACACACAACTCCAGCCGGAGGAAAAAAAGGACCACGCGGGCGGTCCGCGGTTTATTTACATAGCTCTCCCTTTCCGCATTCCAGTCTACATGACTAAGCCCTTTTATTACAGCCCATGTGCAGAGAAGTGATCCAATAGCAGAGCAGAAGGGAGTGAAGCTTTTGTTTATTCTTAGAGTCTGTTCAGAGCCTCCTTTCCTCCAGATCAGTAGGGAGGTTCCCTCGCTCTGCAAGGGACCATTAATCTCAAGGCTGTGTCCAGACTCCATAGCAGAAGAAGCCCTGCATGCAGGAATCTTCCCTGCCCGAGTGGAGAGTTGCTCATGTGGGAACGTCTCCACTTCCCTATCATGGTTACATTAGCTTCCTTCATCTCCCCCTTTTTTATTTGTTCTAATGGTCTGCAGCATGGTCTGGATCCTCTCTGCTTCGCGCTTTAGTTGTTTCCTTTTATGCCATCGTTGGAAGACTAGAAAAGCAACACAACATAAAAGCAGTATAAACACAGTGTTCCCAAAGGTCGATGTGGATGTATGCCCCAATGGATTTAAGCTATTCATCCCTTCTTGAAGACTTTTCAACAAATCAGACCCTGTAATATCAGGTAAAGTCTCACTAAAGGTAGACAAAATTTGTTGTTCCAAATCCACAATTTCTGTAGTGAGGTTTTGATGTCCAGTCAGAGAGCATTTTACCTTTTCCCACCCCTCGCTCAAATTATATGGTACAGGTGTTACACAGAATTGGGAGGAATTCCAATCACATTTCAANCAACACTGGAGTGGGTTGCCACTTCCTTCTCCAATGCATGAAAGTGAAAAGCGAAAGTGAAGTCACTCAGTCGTGTCCGACCCTTAGTGACCCCATGGACTGCAGCCTGCCAGGCTCCTCCTTCCATGGGATTTTCCAGGCAAGAGTACCGGAGTGGGGTGCCACTGCCTTCTCTATATGGTCAACTATAAATTATACACAGATTTTTTACTTCCTGAAGGGTCAGTGCACTAAACTTGACATTGTTCAAGGGTCAATTGTATTTTATAATGTGTAAAATATATACAGTATCTCATTTGACCTTCACATCAATTCTGTGAACAAGGTATGAGTATGAGTGGTAGTTGCTCAGTTGTGTCCAACTCTTTGTAACTCCATGGCCTATAGCCTGCCAGGCTCCTTTGTCCATGGAATTCTCCAGACAATAATACTGGAGTGTTATTGCCATTTCCTTCTCCAGGGGATCTTCCTGAACCAAGGATCTAACTCAAGTCTCTTGCATTGCAGGCAGATTCTTTACCATCTAAGCCACCAGGGAAGCCTGAACAAGGTAGGATAAATATTATTATGGTTTGTCGTCTATGCATTAGATGGCAAGTTTCATAAGTGAAAAATCTGATCTATATCTTTTTAAAATTTTGTAATTAGCTAGCAACCAACTATATTTCAGAAATAATAAACTGAGGTTCAGGAGATATGATTGACCCACTGACAAATATAAGTGTCTAATCAGAAACTGGTTCTCCTTTATATTCTATATTTTGTATTTTATGATAGGCCTTGTGTTTGGCATTGGAGATAGAAAGGTAAACAAGATGCTGTCAAAGAATTCAAAGTCTAGTGCAATGGTTCACAAAGATACACTCCTGTATTCTGATATATGCCATTCCATCCTGTTGAAATCACTGATCTGGTGGTAGGTTTTTATTAACTATCCTTATATAAGGGTCTCAAAGTGCACATTTTAAATATATTTCATCATATTTTAATTTTTTATCAAATGATAAAATAATTTCCTGGATAACCCTCTCCCCTTCATGGGACATCTGACATATCCAGTGTAGCACTAAGACCTGGAAGATAGTGGACACTTAATTAACCAACTGTACTGTTGCACTCCTCACCCTCATCCCCAATAGTTTTATTTAGAAGTGATATTTTAGGGTAGTTAAGAAATTGGGATCTTGGGATAAAAAGAACTTGGTTGAGTCTCAGTTCTGTCACTTATGAGCTAGCTCTTCTGTTACTAGAAGTATCATAATCTTTTTGTGCCTTACTTTCCTTATCTGGAGTATGGAGATAAAAACAGTACTTATCTCACTGGATTTGGTGTGAGGACTAAAAGTACTATTGCAATATAAAGCACTTGACCTATATTTTTCAATGTAATACGTTTTAAATGTAGCTGTTTTTCCTAATTATCAGTTAAAATAAAGTGTAAGAAGTACTGGCAGGTGATTAAATAATCAGAACAGCATGATCAATAGTAAATAAAATGCATGTGCAATACTATAATGGTATTATGATGGTATAATTTCATGATTAAATAAGAAAGGCCTATAACACTTTCTATGAATTTACTACTAAATATCTCTACCTTTTCTTTGACATTACTTTTGATACCACAACCACATTATTTGCAAGCATCTAGTTTATGAAACTTGCATGGTTCACAGATTATCAAAGTTAAAATGCATTACAAAGTAAGTTGTTAATTGTATAGTTGAGCTTGACAAGACATGTCCATTGCAATCTCCTTTTTCCCTCATTTACTTCCCTTTTGAGGAGAGTACTATCCAAACTTCTTTTGGGGACTAATATTAAGTCTGAATGTGAATTTATATGTATTCAAGAGATTAATTTAACTATCTTGTTAATTTGTAGTAATTATCTTACCTTTTTTCTAGTCTAATTTTCAAGAGATTTAAAAAGCAAAGTAGCATGCACCGATTAAAATTCTAAATTGACAAAGGCTATTAATTTGGGAAGCATGAATTTTATGCAAAATATGGTATCACACAAATATTTATTTATTTCAGTGTAGGATGACCCAGTATGGCTATCAAGACACATGCAGATCAGATACCAGCATCATCCATATGATAGTTTTCTTTGGGGAGAAATAAAGAGCTGCCTTCAGATGCTGCAATTTTAGGCTCTCTTAAAAAACACTTTGAATACTTGCTCCATTCTAGTGAATCTATTTAATGTCGACAACTTCTATGTATACTTTAGCTTGCTAACAATTTCTTTTGTTATATAACATTTCCTTATATAAATCAGGGGTCTACAAACTGCAGAGATGGGCCAAATGCAGCCTGCAATCCAATTTTCTAAATAAAGGTTTTTGGAACACATCCACCCAGGCCCAATTGGTTATGTCTTGGCTGCTTCCCTGGCTTTACCATGACAGAGCTGTCAAAGAGACAAAAGTGTCGTTTGCAGAAATGTTTTGCCACCCTCTCATCTAAATTATGGCTTCCCTGATGGCTCAGTGGGTAAAGGATGTGCCTGCAATGCAGGAGACACAGGTTTGATCCCTGGATCAGGAAAAGCCCTTGCAGAAGGAAATGGCAACCCATTCCAGTATTCTTGCCTGGAGAATTCCATGGACAGAGGAGCCTGACAGGCTAGAGTCCATGGGGTAGCAAAGAGGTCAACATGGCTGAGGGACTAAGCAAGCAATTCTAAATTATTCAAACCCTTACATCATTTCTCTATTATCTTGAATCTGCCCCAATTCACCAGAAACTTCACCAAGTCAAATTTGTGAACGATGATAATATATTTTCACTTTTTCTCAAATTTCTTCAGAGTTTGAGTAGATCTGTTGGTCACATCTAATAATCATATATGCACTCTGTGCCTAACTGCTGAGTGTTCTTACGCTTCCTATAAACAATTTTAGCAGTTTCCTTTTAATCTTTATTATTCTAAACCTTTGATACATGACACTTATGACTCCCCCCACCAAGATAGAAGCCCTCTCTCATTTCTTGGCTCTGATATATGATAAAATCCATTTCTCCTAAATTTTCTGTATTTGTCTCTAGTTCATCTTCTTCTTATGCTGTCTGTGAATGTTGTCCTTGGACATATTCTAGTTTCATGCTCTGTATATTTATTAAAAACTGATTTATTCTCATTACTTTAACTCTCACATCTATGACTGCTGACTTCAAAAAAGACCACCAACAAAAAATTGTTGATCAAATGTTACTAAATAGAAGTTTGTGTGCCTAATGCAGATTGAGGCCAAACAAACTGAAATCTCAGAGTTTGGAGCAGAGAAAGGGTACTGCAGAGCCAAGCAAGGAGAACAGATGACTTACACTCAAAAACTCAAAACACTCCAATGGTTTTTAGGGAGTAAAGGCTACAAGGTGTGTGATTTTTCTTCTGATTGGTTGGTAGTAAGGTAACAGGGCTGTGCTCCAGGAATCTCTTACTCAACCTAAAGTTACCATCCTCCACTTGGGTGGGGGGTCTTCCTGCAGAAGAACTAAAAAATATGGTTATGTATATCTCTTCCATTTTTTATTTGCAGGAAAAATGCTTCAGCCACCAAGACCTTCATGAATACCAAAGTGCAGACTCAAACAGCTGCTAATCAGGGAAGCTAGGGAATGCAGAAAACAAAGGAGGAGTAGTCAAGAAACAATAGTGCAGCAAGGGGCAGGGTCATGGCATCCTGTACCATCACTTCAAGGCAAATAGATGGGGAAACAATGGAAACAGTAACACACTTTATTTTGTTGGGCTCCAAAATCACTGCAGATGGTGACTGCAGCCGTGAAATTAAAAGACGCTTGCTCCTTGGAAGAAAAGTTATAACCAACCCAGGAAGCATATTAAAAAGCAGAGACATCATTTTGCCAACGAAGGTCTCTCTAGTCATAGCTATGGTTTTTCCAGTAGTCATGTATGGAGTTGAACCATTAAGAAAAGGCCGAGTGCCAAAGAACTGATGCTTTTGAACTGTGGTGTTGGAGAAGACTCTTGAGAGTCCCTTGGACTGCAAGGAGATCCAACCAGTCCATCCTAAAGGAAATCAGTCCTGAATGTTCATTGGAAGGACTGATGCTGAAGCTGAAGCCCTAATACTTTGGCCACCTGATACAAAGAAATGTTTCAGTGGAAAAGATCCTGATGCTGGGAAAGATTGAAGGTGGGAAGAGAAGGGGACGACAGAGGATGAGATGGTTGGATGGATGGAGTTTGAGCAAGCTTCAGGAGTTGGTGATGGACATAGAGGCCTGGTGTGCAGCAGTCCTTGGGATCGCAAAAAGTCAGACAAGACTGAGTGACTGGACTGAATATACTGAACTGATATCCTTTCCAGAAGAACCAGGATCCTGCCCCTTGCTGCACTATTGTTTCTTGATTGCTCCTCCTTTGTTTTCTGCATTCCCTACTTTCCCAGTTTGCATCTGCACTTTGGTATTTAGGAAGCTCTTGGAGGCTGAAGCATTTTTCCTTCAAATAAGAAATGGAGGACACAGAAAGGCTTTTGTGCCCAGGAGGGCCCCATGGGGTCCTGCTTGGTTTCACAAACAAGGCTTAATGTATTACTTGTTTTAGTTAGGAAAGATATCAACTTAATAGTGTATTAGAAGGGGAAAGTCAAAGGCATATATTTATAAAGTTTAGGTGTTTGGTTTAAGGAACCTCTTTCAGTGTAGGGGTCTGATTGGAATGGGACAACATTTTTGATATAAATTCTTAGATTGGGGAATATAGCAAGGCAAGAGTTATGAAGCATGTCTTGTTGAGTAATCATCTGATGAGTGAGCAGTTTGTCCATCTGAGAATGGTGATATTTATTCTGACTCGTAACCACTTGCTTTGAGAAGGGCAGCTAATTAAACCAGCTTATTATTTTAATAAATAACTTTTCAGAAAATTTCTGAAACGAACAATAAAGTTACTTACAACTTTATTTTCCTAGGCAAAAGTTTTCTGGAATACTAATGTTAATATTGACGACTTTAGTTCTTGATCCTATTAAGTAGTATGCTTATAGGAAGTTTGTTCTCACTTCTTTTTTTAATTTATTTATAAAAGTTATTTATATATTTTTAAATGAAATATCTAGGACTTTATTAGATGACTTCAGATACTGTTCTAAGATTTCCACATGAGTTTTTTTTTTAACAGTTCTACCGTTTTCATGATCCCCTGGAGAAGGAAATGGCAACCCACTCCAGTATTTCTGCTTGGAAAATTCTATGGACAAAGGAGCCTGGTGGGCTACAGTCCATGGTGTTGCAAAGAGTTGCATATGATTGAGTGACTTCACTTCACAGTGTTCATGTATCTCCTGATATTCTCTTTTATTATTTATTTTAAACTTTTTGTTTTGTATTGGGTTACAGCTGATTAACAATGTTGTATTTCAGGTAAACAGTGAAAGGACTCAGTCACACATACACATGTATCCATTCTTCCCCAAACTCCCCTCCCATTTAGGCTGCCACATAACATTGAGCAGAGTTCCACGCGCTATACAGTAAGTCCTTATGGTTATCCATTTAAAAAAGCAGTATGTACATACCTATTTCAAACTCCCTAACTATCCCTGCCTCCTATTTTTCTCCACCACAAACCTTTTGTAAGGAACATTTATATTTATAAATGAAATCTCCCTCTCTGCAATAGGAAGAGGAACTTGACTAAATCTTTAGAAACTCCTGGAGAAGGGAACGACCTAAATTTGCATAACAACCATATCCTCCTTTACTATGCTTTTCCTGGTCACCTCCCATAACTGCAAACTAAAATGGACTGGAATGGGTGAATTTAACTCAGATAACCATTATATCTACTACTGTGGGCAAGAATCCCATAGAAAAAATGGATTAGCCATCATAGTCAACAAAAGAGTCTGAAATGCAGTACTTGGATGCAATCTCAAAAACAATAGAATGATCTCTGTACATTTCCAAGGCAAGCCATTCAATATCAAAGTAATCCAAGTCTATGCCACAACCAGTAATGCTGAAGGAGCCCAAGTTGAACATTTCTATGAAAATCTACAAGACTTTCTAGAACTAACAGCCCGAAAAGATGCCTTTTTCATTATAGATGACTAGAATGCAAAAGTAGTAAATCAGGAAATCTGGAGTAACATGCAAATTTGGCCTTGGAGTACAGAATGAAGCAGGGCAAAGACTAATAGAGTTTGGTCCAGAGAACACACTAGTCATGGCAAACACCCTCTTCCAACAACATGAGAGAAGACTCTACACATGGACATCACCAGATGGTCAATACTAAAATCAGATTGATTATATTTTTTGTAGCCAAAGATGAAGAAACCTTATAGATTCAGCAAAACCAAGACCAGGAGCTGACTGTGGCTAGATCATGAGCACTTTATTGAAAAACTTAGACTTAAACTGAAGAAAGTAGGGGAAATCACTAGATCATTCAGGTATGACTTAAATCATATCACTTACAATTGTATAGTGGAAGTGACAAATAGATTCAAGGGATTAGATATGATAGACAGAGTGCCTGAAGAACCAAGGACAAAGGTTCTTGAAATTGTACAGGAGGCAGTGATCAAGACCATCCCAGAGAAAAAGAACTGCAAAAAGGCAAAATGATTGTCTGAGGAGGCCTTACAAATAGCTGAGAAAAGAAGGGAAGCAAAATGCAAAGGAGAAAAGGAAAGATATACCCATATGAATGCAGAGTTCCAAAGAATAGCAAGGAGAGATAAGAAAGGCTTCCTCAGGGATCAGTGCAAAGAAATAGAGGAAAACTATAAAATGGGAAAGACTAGAAATCTCTTCAAGGAAATTAGAGATACCAAGGGAACATTTCATGCAAAGATGGGCTTGATAAAGGACAGAAATGGTATGGACCTAACAGAAGCAGAAGATATTAAGAAGAGGTGTCAGGAATACACAGAAGAACTTTACAAAAAAGATCTTCATGATCCAGATAATCACGATGGTATGATCTCTCAACTAGAGCCAGACATTCTGAACTGCAAAGTCAAGTGGGCCTTAGGAAGCATCATTACAAAACAAAGCTAGTGGAGGTGATGGAATTCCAGTTGAGCTATTTCAAATCCTAAAAAATGATGCTGTGAAAGTGCTGCACTCAATATGCTAGCAAATTTGGAAAATGCAGTAGTGATCACAGGACTGGGAAAGGTCAGTTTCCATTCCAGTCCCAAAGAAAGGCAATGTCAAAGAACTCGCCAACTACCACACAATTGCACTCATCTCACACACTAGCAAACTATCGCTCAAAATTCTCCAAGCCAGGCTTCAACAATATGTGAACTGTGAAATTCCAGATGTTCAAGCTGGATTTAGAAAAGGCAGAGGAATGAGAGATCAAATTGCCAACATCCGTTGGATCATTGAAAAACAAGAGAGTTCCAGAAAAACATCTACTTCTGCTTTATTGACTACACCAAATCCTTCGAGGGTTTCCCTAGTAGCTCCCTAAAGCATCTGCCTGCAATGCATCAGACCTGGGTTCAATCCCTGGATCAGGAAGATCCCCCGGAGAAGGAAATGGCAACCCACTCCAGTATTCTTGCCTGGAGAATTTCATGGACAGAGGAGCCTAGCAGGCTATAGTCCATGGGGTTGCAGAGAGTCAGACACGATTAAGCAACATACAAAGAAGCCTTTGACTGTGTGGATCACAACAAGCTGTGGAAAATACTTTAAAAGCTGGGAATACCAGACCACCTGACCTTCCTCTTGAGAAATCTGTATGCAGGTCAAGAAGCAACAGTTAGAACTGAACATGGAACAACACACTGGTTCCAAATCGGGAAAGGAGTATGTCAAGGCTGTATATTGCCACTCTGCTTATTTAATTTATATGCAGAGTACATCATGAGAAACGCTGGGCTGGATGAAGCACAAGATGGAATCAAGAATGGCAGAAGAAATATCAGTAACCTCAGATATGCAGATGACACCACCTTTATGGAAGAAAGCGAAGAAGAACTAAGGAGCCTCTTGATAAAAGTGAAAGAGGAGAGTGAAAAAGTTGGCTTACAGCTCAACATTCAGAAATCTAAGATCTTGGCATCTGGTCCCATCACTTCATGGCAAATAGATGGGGAAACAATGGAAACAGTGACACACTTTATTTCTGGGGGCTCCAAAATCACAGCAGATGGTGACTGCAGCCATGAAATTAAAAGACGCTTACTCCTTGGAAGAAAAGTTATGGCTAACATAGACAGCATATTACAAAGCAGAGACATAACTCTGCCAGCAAGGGTCCATCTAGTCAAAGGTATTGTTTTTCCAGTAGTCATGGATGGATGTGAGAGTTGGAGTATAAAGAAAGCTGAGTACCAAAGAATTGATGCTTTTGAACTGTGGAGTTGGAGAAGACTCTTGAGAGTCCCTTGGACTGTAAGGAGATCATCCATCCTAAAGGAAATCAGTCCTGAATATTCATTGGAAGGACTGATGTTGAAGCTGAAACTCCAATACTGTGGCCACCTGATGTGAAGAACCAACTCATTTGAAAAGACCCTGATGCTGTGAAAGATTGAGGGAGGGAGGAGAAGGGGACGACAGAGGATGAGATGGTTGGATGCATCACCAACTCAATGGACATGAGTTTGAGTAAGCTCTGAGGGTTGGTGATGAATCAGGAAGCCTGGCATGCTGCATTCCATGGGGTTGCAAAGAGTCAAACAGGACAGAGCAACTGAACTGAACTGAACTCCCATAACTGACTCCCCACACCCAACATCTTCTTCTGTCTGTAGCTAGAGATGATATTAAGGATGATGAGTTAGGCCACTTCCAGGAGTTTCCTGGGCATCTCCTATGCATTTAGAAGGAATGCATGCTATTAAACTTTGGTTTTGGTGATGGACAGGGACGCCTGGCATGCTGCAGTCCATGGGGTTGCAAAGAGTTGGACATGACTGAGTGACTGAACAGAACTGAACTGAAACTTTGGTTTGATTTTCTCCCCCTTTTAATCTATCTTTTATTATGGGTGGTGGGGAGGGAGTGTTTCAGCCAAAAACCTAGAAGTGTAGAAGGAAATTTTCCTCCCCTATATCTCCCAGTATTCACCTGGTCACCACGTGCTACCTGTTTACTTTATTAATTCATTTGACGAAATCTGCAAAAATTGATGAGACTGGCCTAATGAGGCAGTAGTTGAACAGTCACATGGCGTGAGACTAGAAGATGGCCAAGGAGAACACTCACAGAGAGTAAGAAGAAAAATGGGAGAAATATAACTGTGTCTCAGAGCCAACAAATGAGAGGGGACTTCTTTTTGAATCGGTTCAGTTCAGTCACTCAGTCGTGTCCAACTCTTTGCAACCACATGGACTGCAGCACGTCAGGCCTCCCAATACATCACCAACTCCTGGAGTTTACTCAGACTTAATGTCCATTGAGTCGGTGATGCCATCCAACCATCTACCCTCTGTCGTCCCCTTCTCCTCCCTCCCTCAATCTTTCACAGCATCAGGGTCTTTTGTTCTGTGATGACCCTGTGATGTTCTTCACATCAGGTGGCCACAGTATGGGAGTTTCAGCTTCAGCATCAGTCTTCCCAATGAATATTCAGGAATGATTTCCTTTAGGATGGACTGGTTGGATCTCCTTGCAGTCCAAGGGATTCTCAAGAGTCTTCTCCAACTCCGCAGTTCAAAAGCATCATTTCTTCTGTGCTCAGTTTTCTTTATAGTCCAACTTTTACACCCATACATGACTACAGGAAAAACGTTAGCCTTGACTTTGTTGGCAGAGTTATGTCTCTGCTTTGTAATATGCTGTCTATGTTAGCCATAACTTTTCTTCCAAGGAGTAAGCGTCTTTTAATTTCATGGCTGCAGTCACCATCTGCTGTGATTTTGGAGCCCCCCAAAACAAAGTGTGTCACTGTTTCATTTTTTCCCCATCTATTTGCCATGAAGTGATGGGACCGGATGCCATCATCTTAGTTTTTTGAATGTTGAGCTGTAAGCCAACATTTTTACTCTCCTCTTTCACTTTTATCAAGAGGCTCTTTAGTTCTTCTTCACTTTCTTCCATAAGAGTGGTGTCATCTGCAAATCTAGAGTTATTGATATTTCTCCTGCCAATCTTGATTCCAGCTTGTGCTTCATCCAGCCTGGCATTTCACATGATGTACTCTGCATATAAGTTAAATAAGCAGGGTGACAATATACAGCCTTGACGTACTCCTTTTCCAATTTGGAAACCCATGCCCAGTTCTAACTGTTGCTTCCTGACCTGCATACAGATTTCTCAAGAGGCAGATCAGGTTGCCTGGTATTCCCATCCCTTTCAGAATTTTCCACAGTTTGTGGTGATCCACACAGTCAAAGGCTTTGGCCTAATCAATAAAGCAGAACTAGAAGTTTTTCTGGAACTCTCTTGATTTTTTGATAATCCAATGGATGTTGGCAGTTTGATCTCTCATTCTAAATCCTTTTCTAATCCAGCTTGAACATCTGGAATTTCACAGTTCACATACTGTTGAAGCCTGGCTTGGAGATTTTTGAGCATTACTTTACTAGCTTGTGAGATGAGTGCAATTGTATGGTAGTTGGCACGTTCTTTGGCGTTGCCTTTCTTTGAGATTGGAATGGAAACTGACCTTTTCCAGTCCTGTGGCCACTGCTGAGTTTTCCAAATTTGATAGCATATTGAGTGCAGCACTTTCACAGCATCATCTTTCAGAATTTGAAATAGCTCAACTGGAATTCCATCACCTCCACTAGCTTTGTTTTGTAGTGATGCTTCCTAAGGCCCACTTGACTTCGCAGTCCAGAATATCTGGCTCGACAATCGTTTTTGTAAAGTTCTTCTATGTGTTCCTGCCACCTCTTCTTAATATCTTCTGCTTCTGTTAGGTGCATACCATTTCTGTCCTTTATTGTGCCCATCTTTGCATGAAATGTTCCCTTGGTATCTCTAATTTCCTTGAAGAGATTTCTAGTCTTTCCCATTCTATTGTTTTCCTCTACTTATTTGCACTGATCACTGAGGAAGGCTTTCTTATCTCTACTTGCTATTCTTTGGAACTGTGCATTCAAATGGATATATCTTTGTGAATGGAGTGATCATAATTGTCATATGTGAGGTTAGGATAATAGGAATTAAAAGGAGAGTGCTAAAGCCCTCTCTGTAAGGGCTATTTCTCCCATAGACCTAGAATACCTATGGCTGGAGGTAAACTGAAACTTTATAACAAAATATCTCTGGACAATGAGAGTGAGAGGAACAAAAAGACACTAATTCATCTGCAATTTCCTGTTTATAAGCCTAGCAGTAAACAGACATTTTTTAGTTGCTTTGACCCTACAGATCTATTCTGTAGTTTCCAGGTAGTTTCCTAGATGACCAAATAGATCTGTAGGTTAAACAATGTTAATAGTTAATCATTAGTTTGAGGTTTAAGATTATACAGCTTCCAGAAAGGCAATGTGGAAAGAAAAAGTTAAATTGCAAGACAAAGATGGCAGAGAGAGATTCAGATACTATTGGTAAAAATAAAATTTATAATGCTATGAAATGTCTTAATTAACATCTGCAACCAGTTAGAAGTTAGGGGTCTATAAGAATTCAATATCAGTATGCAGTCAGGGTTGAAATAACATTTACCTTAGTGACCAAATACCCTAATCAGGAAAAAAAGCACAAGCATTAATTGAATGGAAACGATGAACCCTCACTACCTTTGGAAAGCAGTCAGGAGTAATGCCAATGTATCGTTGGTCTGTTCTAACCTACCCCAGGGGATGGAACATACAGAAATCAGCAAGCCAACTAAGCTTCCCTCAACAAAGCAATTCCTTCCTTTCATTGACCCCCAACATTCTGGTCATGGATAACTTGATGTTTGGGGAAATGTTGATTCTGGTTCCCCTCTGGCAATCAATTCCCCACTGTGGCAAATGGATCAAAGCTATTTCAGCAATTCTGTGAATGTGAGGTTCTTCTGGTAAATATCAGCAGCCTTCAGTGATGAGAAAATAAATGAAGGCTACCTATCTTTAACCCTGAAGTTTACCACTAAGAGAAATAAATTCTCAAACTAAATTCCACCAAAGGTACTATCATTTCTTGGCAACTCATTTGTAAATAAAAGAGGTCTTTTTCTCTACTGTCAAGTCCACCTTGCATGAAAGGTTCACACTAAAACAAATATAATTATATTCTTCCACCCTAAATGGCAGAATGTGGAAGCCTTGTAGCCATACCAACTGGCAATATTTTCAATGAATAGGAGGTGCAGGGTTAATAAGCTTCAGACATAAGGCATTGTGTCTAGGACATAGACTTCTGGGCTTTCTGATTTCCAACATCTCACGTTGTTGGGGCCAGTGTGAGGAAAGCAGGAGAGACTCCATCTTGAAGCCTGTCATCCATCTTAAAGACAGGATGTGAACAGGACCTGAACCCTGCTGAAGAGTGAGGAAACTGTTGCTAGTGAAAATTATGTCTCCTGGAGACTTCCCTCCCTACAGATGGCAAATGAGACTGTAGTTGAGTTCAGGCCCTGTTAGATTAACCATGGAGACATCTCCCTTGATGTATAATCATTGTTCTCCCCCTTTAACCTTAATTGCTTGTTCTCCTAGCACCTACTTGTTGTAAAACTCAATCATATATAACAAGGAGGTTGCTAACATGTAACCAATCACGTAGTGGGGAGTATAAAACTGGGCCTCTCAGAAACATCAGGGTCCTTGTTGGGAACTGATTCCCCTTGGACCCATTGGTGTAATAAACTGTACTCCACTGTCTTGAGTATCCTCCAAGGTGTGTTTTGCAACTCTGGATTCCACAACATTTCATGTGAAGGAGTTTGGTCCTCTTGCACTGTTCCTAACCAATTACATGTCTTAACATTGCTATTTATTTAAGATGGTTCATCAGCTAATTAGCTACCCCCCAAATGTTGCATATAAAGATACTTTATTTGGTAATTAGTCGGCCCTAGGATTTTAATTAGAATTAACTTCTTTTCTTTACTCATCACTACTAATACACTCCTGAAGTATTTTAAAGCAAATTCCCACCCAAACAACGTAACTCAGTAACTCCTGCAGGCCCATATATGTGTTAATATCAGTAAAGCCCTCCCCACTCTAAAACCTGGCTGCCAGGATGTGGGTGAGCTACCATTCACAGATAACTGGGATGAACCCAGCTTGACTCTCAGCTCTGCCCTTTAATATATAATTGAGTATTTATGTCCATTGACCCTCCTAGAATTTCAAATACACTATTATTATCTCTTTCTCTGAATTATCACAGCACTTCTGAATCTCTTATAAGATCCTTAAGGCAGGGTCCAGTCTGTCTTGATCACTGCTCTATTCATAGCTCCCAGAACGGTTTCTGATGAATAAATGTGTCAATGAATGAACACATTAATGAATAAACTGAGTGATATCAGGCTATTACTGAATCTCTCTAGCCCTCTGAAATTTCCTTATGTTCAGAATAAGAATAGTAATAGGACCTACTTTATACTCCTAATTTGATATCCTTACTCAAGTGCACTTTACATAGCACTACCACGTTAATTTTCTTGAAGCAGTGTTTTCTACAACCCTGCCACTGACTATACTTACATTGTTGCAGAATTATCTCTTTGCTCGTCTGATTTCCCTGCTGGATTGTGAATTTGTTGAAGGCTGAGACTTGACATTTTAAATTGTATCCCCAGATCTAACACTGTGAAAAGCACACAGGAAGCCTCAGTGAACATTTGTTGAATGACTAAATCTGCCCAAGTCATTGCAATTATTAAAATGAACCTAATATAATTGCCCTCAAAAATCTGAGTACCAAATTTAATGTTACCCTTACTTTCATAGTTTGCCCACTCTGAAGATTTCTAGTCTATTATTAAACTGTATCAAGTTAAAATTTAGCTTTTCATAGGAAATTAATTCCTCAGAGTAAGTTAACAGAGCCAGTTGATTTGTGGCTATGTGTACAAAGGCAAATGAAATAGAAAGTTGAGTAATTGTCCTGTCAATTTAGTCAATATTGACATCCACTCTGGAGCACCTACACAGTTTACCTTTTACTTAAATAGTTCAGATAATTGTCTCACATCTAAAAAGAATGACCCTGAGTTTGTTCCCCACGTGACATAAATGCTGTGAAATGGAAAATTAAAACTCATACAAAGATACTAATATAAAGGTACTAGGTCTGTAAGTATCAGAAAGAAATAGTCCTAAAGAATTTTTCTATATAAACCAGTACATGACATGAACCTTAAGGAGAACACCAGTGGGGACTATAGCTTTCAAGGAAGGGTGCCAAAGAGTTGAAATTGTTGTTTCCATTGTAAACTCGTTACAATTCCACACCAGTAAAGAAGCTTAACCTTTCTTTAGAAACAGCTGTCCTACCACCAGTGAACCAGTGAAGTTGCTCAGTCGTGTCCGAATCTTTGAGACCCCATGGAATGTAGCCTACCAGACTCCTCCGTCCATGGAATTTTCCAGGCAAGAGTGCTGGAGTGGGGTGCCATTGCCTTCTCCAGGAAGATCTTCCCGACACGGGATCGAACCCAGGTCTCCTGCATTGCAGGCAGATGCCTGACCGTCTGGGCCACCAGGGAAGTCAAGTCCTACAAGTTAGTTAAAAGATAAATTTACTATTACAACATTCCCAATTTTTTCTGGCATAATTCTAAAATAAGCAGAAACTTTAAAATCCCTAGTTTTGAAAGTTTTAAAATAAAAAGCATTTGAAAAGAAACATTTATGTTTCTATTTCTGGTTCTTCCAAGTTCAAATAATTTTCTCTTCATTCTTATCTTCATACTGTTCTGCTCAAAATCTGAAAATTATTCCAATGGGTATAATATATTTTATCTTATTTTAAATTGATTTCTAATGTTAATCAGTGCTATCATCCATTAAAATTACTAAATTGACTTAAATATTAATGTATAGGGAATTCCCTGATAATCCAGTGGTTTGGACTGCACCCTTCCACAGCAGGGGGCATAGGTTCAATTCCTACTCAAGGAACTAAGATCCCACAAGCAATGCAGTACAGCAACAAGAAAAAGTAAAAAAATATATATATATATATACACACACACACACACACATATATATATATGACAATCACATGCCATTTGTTAGTAAAAAATGAATTTTGTTGGGAGTTTAGGCTTGATCTAGCTGTAGCTGAGCCTTACATCTAGTGTTAATCTTCCTGGACTCAAAATGGGAAACATAATGAGGTTATATAGTTCTTAATTTCTGTAGAAGGAGACAAACGTATTTTTTTGCAGAGATAAACATTACTGGCATTAAATTATTACATGAATGTTTAAGGAACATGACACGGATATGGAGAACATGGCAGGCATTGACCTCTATTTTGATTTGACAGAAGGAACAGAAATACTTTCCATGTGGCCATTTCTTGTACAGACTCAAAAATATAATGTAAGGTCATGATGGAAAGTTATGATCCCATAAAGATATCATTGCTAGAAAAGAAACAGAATTTAAATTCCACTGGGAGAATCTCAAGTTCCTGCTGCAACATTTCTGCCCATCTCTGGAGTCTCACAAATATAATCCTTCCCCCTCTTCAGCCATTCCAGGACAGCCAAGAGGATAAGAAGGATAACTTCTTTAAAGTTCTCTTTATCAGATGATCTTTGAATTAAAACACTTGAAATACATTTTATTTGGAGTGGCAGTAAACTATTAGAGTAGAATTTGCGAGAAGAAGCGCCCTTTGTGTTTTAGGCAATCTTGCTGAAGATATACACCTTGTCTCTAAAAAGCAAATGCCACATAGACACGAAAATTATGTCTCAAAGACTTCTGATTTACAGTCCTGCATGTAAAGAGCTTAGAAATCTTCACTCCATTATAACAACAAATAAAAGCTGATCAAAAGGAAAATTGCCAACACTTTTCAGATCCATCAGAGAAGGAAAGCCACAGGGTGAACCGATGTCCCTAGAATTAGAAAGAGAGACAGGTGGATACAGAGAAGCACAATTTACAGGGGCAGAAATCCATAAGCCAAAACCTCTATGGGAACAGTGCTGGCGTAGGAAAACCTAAGCTATAATTGATGAATTGCTAGAGGCTGTTAGACAAATCTAACAAATCCACAAGGAGCTCGTCTTGGGGATATCCTCACACTTCTGTGGGTTTTACCTCCAGGAGCCTCTATCAAGTCCTTAGAGTGAATATCAGAGAAAAATCTTCTCATGCTTTGAGCAGGAGGAATGGAAAAGGAAACATTTTTAAATATGACAGAAAATTATTTTTGAGAGGGGAGAGGGCCACACTGCAGCATGTGAGATCTTAATAATAATTCCTGGGCAGGGATCTAACCTGTGCCTACTGCAATGGAAACATGGAATCCTAACCACTGGACCACCAGGGAAGTCCCAAAGGAACTCTATTTCTCTTAACAAGGCCTGATGTAGGAAAAACAATTTTACTGGAGCCTAATCTGCTGAAGTTACATCAGAGCTTAACCTACCTAGAGCGGGAGGCAGTGGGGGGTGATATACAACACCAGGCCCTTCTAACCTTCTGTGTGGGAGAAGGAAATACATAAGCCTTTCCAGCCATCCTGTCCCACCTAAGCAGGTGTCAGGGATAAGGCACTGGGGAGAGGACCACAGAGAAACACTGCTGAGGTTCACAATCCAGTGACACAGGCTCACCAAAAGACTGAGACATAATCACAAGACTATGGAATGCTTTGCCTCCCCGACTAAAGACCTATTTACAGCAATTCCTTTTATCTTGGATATCATGTCTACATTTTAGCAAAAAAATTACAAGTTCTACTAAAAGGCCAAAAGCACAATTTGAAGAGACTGAACAAGCATCAGGTATGGCAGGAGTGTTGGAATTACCAGACCAGGAACTTTAAAAAGATTAAGATTATCATGCTAAGGACTTTAAATGCAAAAAGTAGACAACATGAAACAACAGATGCATAATGTAAGCAGAGAGGTGGAAATTCTAAGAAAGAATTAGAGATAAATGCCAGACACCAAGAATACATAATAGAGATAAAGAATGCCTTTGACTGGCTTGTTAGTCAACTAGGCACAGCTCATGAAAGAATTTGACTTTAAAAATATCACAATAGAAACTTTTAAAACTGAAAAGCAAACAGAAAAGAAGACTGGAAAAAATAGAGGAAAGGAAATCTAGGAACTGGAGGACAACTACAAGAGATGTAACATATGTGTAAAGGGAATGCCAGGAGTAGAAGAAAGGAAGAGGAACAGAAGCAATAACTGAAGCAATAATGCATGAGAATTTCCCTAAAGTAATGTCAGAAACACAGACCCAGGAAATTCAGAGAATACTAAGCAGGGTGAATGACAACAAATATATATCATACTGAAACTTCAGAAAATAAACATTAAAACAAAAATCTTGAGAGAAGCTAAAGGGAAAAATAAAATCTTACCTATAGTGGTATAAATATAAGAATTACATCCAGGACTTTCCTGGCAGTCCAGTGGTCAGGACTCCACACTTCACTGCCAGGGGCAGGGGTTTGATCCTGGGTCAGGGAACTAATGACCTACATGCTGCACAACATGGCCAAAATATTAATTAATAATTTTAAAAAAGAATTACATCCAGACATGAAAGCAGTAGGAAATGGAATGAAATATTTAAAGTACTGAGAGAAATAATCACCAATCTACTATCCTGTTCCTATGAAATTATCCTTTAAAATTAAAGGAGAAATAAAAACAGTCTTAGGCACACAAAATTTGAGAGAATTTATTGTCAGTAAAGCCAACCTTGAAAAAAATGTTAAAAGAAGTTCTTTGATGATATGGGTCAGAAACTTAGATTGACATAAAGAAAGAAAGGGAGAACATGGAAAAATGGAAACAGGAAGTAAAATAAAAACGTTCATTTTTAAAATCCTGAATTGAACCAACAGATAAGTTTGTTCAAAATAATAAAAGAAACCATATTTAATTTTATGTGTGTATATACATATATGTATATATGCTTATGTATGTTTATGTATGAGTGAAATAAATGACAGCAAAGGACGGAAGGCAGGAATTAGGAATATTTTATTATGAGGTATTTAATACTACTCATGGGGCTTCCAGGTGGCTCAGTGGTAAAGAACCCGCCTACCAATGCAGGAGATGTAAGCTTGATCCCTGGGTCAGGAAGATCCCCTGGAGAAGGAAATGGCAACCCACTGCAGTATTGTTTCCTGGAGAATCCCATGGACAGAGGAGACTGGCAGGCTATGGTCCGTGGGATTGCAAAGAGTTGGACACAACCGAGTGACTGAGCATGCAAACACACTACCCATGAAATAGTATAGTATCATTCGAAACTCATCTTAAATTAATTGTAAATATATATTGCAAACTCTAGGGCAAGAACTAAAAAAAGAAGTAAAACAGGTATAATTGATAGTCTAAGAAAGAGAGAAAATAAAGTCATATACAGTATTCAGTTAAAACCAAAAAAGGCAGAAAAAAGTGTGAAACAAAAAAGAGGAACAAAAAACAAAGGCAGCAAATAGAAAACAGTAACAAATATGGTAGATATAAGTCCAACTATATGAATAATCACTTTCAATGTCAATCGTCTAAATACACCAATAAAAGACAGAATGTCATATTGAATTAAAAACAAAACCCAGCTTGGAGTTCCTGGCAGTACAGTGGTTAAGACTTCATGCTTCCCCTGCAGGAGGCTCAGGTTTGATCCTTGGTCAGAGAACTAAGATCTCACATGCAATAAATAAATAAATGAACACAAGTTCTATATAAGATTAAAAACAAACAAAGACCCAGCTATATGTTGTCTATAAGAAACCAACATTAAATGTAAAGACAAACATAGATTAAAAGTAAATGGAGAGAGAAAGATAGACCATGCTAACACTAATGAAAAGAAAGCATAAGTAGATACATTAATTTCAGAAAGAGCGGAATTAAGATCAAGGAAAGTTATCAGAGAGAAATAGGTACATAACATAATGAAAAAGGGTTTAGAGAAGCCTGACTGAAGTTTTGTTAGTGAGTCTTTGTCAAGGATTATTTCATATAAAAATATTTCAGTATACTCTTTCATTAACCTGGGCTCTGGAAAAGAACTTAGATTCGCATCTATGTTCTGACACTTGTTAGGGATAATAAATAGTGCCTCTCTTGTGGGGTTATTATGAGAATTAAGTGGGAATATATTATAGGCAGTAAGTATGAGGGAATGAAACAATGAAATGCAATGTCTACCATATAGTAAGCATCTGAATGTTAACTGGTGTTAAAAATAAAGTAATAATTATAATTTAAGACTGAAGACACTCTATGACCAAAGAAGAATTTACTCCACATAAAATCCATATGCTACTATTGAGCAATTCATAATGTTTCCTTATGACTAGAATTGTAATACACTCTTTAAGAAATATGACAGGTTACACAGGTTTTGACAACATTGCTAGGGAAATTTTTAACCTTTTTAGTACTGGGATAACTGTAAGAATTTTAAGGTTACATTTTTCCAGAAAGTATTACTTTATAGAAATCTATTTATTCATATCAGATAATATTTCTTTGATATGCATGCTAGTTATCTACCATTGCCTAAGAGATTACTACAAAACCTAAGAGTTTTAAACAACAAATATTTATTATCTCATGATTTCTGTTCATCAGGGATCCAAGAGCAGGTTAGTTAGGTGGCCTTGACTCAGTTCTCTCATAAGATTATACTCAAGCTGTCAGCTAGGGCTGTAGTATTGAACACTATCTAACAGAAGGCTGAAAGATCAACTTCCAAGCTCAAACCTGTAGCTTTTAGCAAGAGATTTCAGTTCATCAGCACATGGACCCCTCCATTAGCCTTTTCTCACATGGCTTTCTCAAGAGGAAGTGATCTAAGAAAGAGAGAAAATGAGCAAGTGAGAGTGAGCATATCCAAGAAAGAAGCCACCACCGTCTACATTGCTTCTGCCTTACTCTGTGGGTCACACAGGCCAATTCAGGTATCATGTGATAGGGAACTACACAATATGAAAATACCAGGAGATGGGTATCACTGGGGGTCATATTGGAGACTGGTCACCATGGTCAGTGACTGTGGGATTTAGATGCATCTGCCCATAGAGTCTTCCATCATTTACTGTCATTTTCTCCTAATACTTTACTCACATCACAATAGTATCTACATTAATATGTATCTCATATATCTGCATTTTCGTTTCTGTAAGATCTTAATTATATTGCAAACCACAGCATGCTCAGAGGTTGAGAATATGTACAAGTGTATGTAAATTTCTTTCTCAAATATGATAAATTGTGACTGCAGCCATGAAATTAAAAGACGGTTACTCCTTGGAAGGAAAGTTATGACCAACCTAGACAGCATAATAAAAAGCAGAGACATCACTTTGTCAGCAAAGGTCCATCTAGTCAAAGTTATGGTTTTTCCAGTAGTCATGTATGGATGTGAGAGTTGGACTATAAAGAAAGCTGAGCACCAAAGAATTGATGCTTTTGAATTGTGGTGTTGGGGAAGACTCTTGAGAGTCCCCTGGACTGCAAGGAGGTCCAACCAGTCCATTCTAAAGGAAATTAGTCCTGGGTGTTCATTGGAAGGACTGACTGATGCTGATGCTGAAACTCCAATACTTTGGCCACTCATGTGAAGAGCTGACTCATTTGAAAAGATTCTGATGCTAGGAAAGATTGAGGGCAGGAGGAGAAGGGGATGACAGAGGATGAGATGGTTGAAAGGCATCACCGACTCAATGGACATGGGTTTGGGTGGACTCCGGCAGTTGGTGATGGACAGGGAGGCCTGGCGTGCTGTGGTTCATGGGGTTGCAAAGAGTTGGACATGACTGAGTGACTGAACTGAACTGAAGACATAAACTCCTCAAGGAGAGCTCACAGCTTATTGTAGTGCTCCTATTCTTGTATTGACCAAAAATTATGTAAAAATTTCAAATGTTATTCTGATTAAATGGAAACTGATACCTAGCCTCCCATAATAAGATTCTGCAGAATCATAAATAAATCAACACAGTTTGCTTTGAAATGACAATTTTGCACATAATGTATCTGCATGTGTCAGGTATTTATGAATACTTGTATGTACCACAATAATTATCACATTTAAATATTCTTAGAAAATTTGCTTTGTAGGATATCTTTAGCACCTAGCACAGTGCCTGGCACAAAGCAGAGCACATTTTATACTGTTGCATTAAATCTGCTAGAAGTTGACAGTGATGGCTGACAGTTATCAGAAATAAAGAAATTTGCATTTAATGCTTACTGGAGGACACATGACATAGTTCAGTGGTTCTCAAACTTCCATACACAGCAAAATCTGTTTAAGAAATTGTTTAAAATTCATATTCCTGGTCCCTAAGCCCAGGGATTTGTTTTGATATGTTGGAAGGAGCCATGTGATCTCAATTTTTATTAAGCATTTTTAGGTTATTCTGAAATAGGTAGTCAGTATTTAATATTGTACTCTGGACATATACTGAAATATAGCTTAGATGTTACCAGGTCCCCTTTAATATCTAAATGAAATGCTTCAAGCTCCTATCTTCTCTACTATGAAAATTTGTCACCATATCTCAGCCTGCAGTATTTCCAATAGTTCCTTAAATGTGATACCAAAAGCACAAACAACCAAAGAAAAATTAGAAAATTTTACTTCACCAGATATTAAACTGTGCTTCCAAGAACACCATCAAAAATTGAAAAGATAATCCACAGAAGGGGACAAAATATTTGCAAATCATATACTTGATAAGGGTCTAGAATCTAGAATATATAAAAAATTCTAACAATTCAAGAAGAGGAAGACAATTATCTCAATTAAAAATGGGCAGAAGATCACAACACATTTCTGCAAAGAAGATATGTAAATGGCTAATAAGTACATGAAATAATGTGGGAAATGCAAGTCAAACCCACAAAGAAATACTACTTCACATTCACTAGAGTGGTTGTAACAAAAAAGACACACAAAAACAAGTGTTGATAAGGATGTGGAGAAATTGAAATCCCCATATACTCCTAGTAGTATTGTAAAATGTACACCCACTTTGGAAAAGTCTTGCAGTTCCCCAATATATTAAACAGAGAATTACTATATGACTCAGAAATTCCACTCCTAGTGGCACACCTAAAATAATTGAAAACAGATGTTCCAAAAAAAAGCTTGTCAACCAGTGTTCGCAGCAGCACTCATAATAGCCAAAAGATTGAAACAACACAAATGTCCATCAAGAGATGAGTGGATAAACACAATGTGGTACATCTATACAATGGAATATTATTCAGCCATGACAAGAAATGAAGTACTAATTCATGATACAACATGGATGACCCTTGAGAAAATTATACTAAGTGAAAAAAGCCAGACACAGAAGGCCACATATAGTGTGATTCCATCCATATGAAATGTCTGGAGTGGACCAATCCATAGTGGCAGAAGATAGATAAGTGGCTGCCAGGGCCTGAGGGATGGGGAAATGGGGAATGACTACTAATAGATATTGTGTTCCTCTTAGGAGTGATGAAAATGTTCTAGAATTAGATATTGATGATCAATGCCCACATTCATGAATATACTATAGAGTCGAAGGAATTCTCCAGGCCAGAATACTAGAGTGGGTAGCCTTTCCCCTCTCCAAGGGATCTTCCCAACCCAGGGATTGAACCTATGAATACACTAAAAACCACTAAATCATACATTTTAAATGGTATTTTTTGTGGTATGTAAGCTATATTGCAATAAAGCTATTATTTAATTTTTTCATTTAACAAGTTTCCATCTTAGTTTGGCATGCTACATGAAAATTAATAAAACATTTCAAATATTAAAGTATTTCATACTTATAAGGCACATCTTCATAGTTATGTTTTGAAGGAAAACATTTGTTAATATGAGAACTAATTCAAAACTTTTCCCTTCTTCATCCCATATTTTACCCATCATCATTTAATTGGAAACGTTTTTAGCTTTACCTAACACACAAAAAATCTCAGGGAACAGTGTTTAGATAGTATTTAATTATATTTCATAACTAGATGTCTGGAACGAGGCTGTCTTAGAGTTGCTTTTGGATTTCAATGACAGGAGATTAAGGAGATGTGGGTTCGATCTCTGGGTTGGGAAGATGTCCTGGAGGAGGAAATGGCAGCCCACTCCAGTATTCTTGCCTGGGAAATCCCATGGACAGAGGAGCCTGACAGGCTATAATCCATGGGGTTGCAAAGACTCAGACATGACTGAGTGACCAAACATGCACACAGGATATCACAGCACTACTGTTCAGCTGGTATCACTTTAGTTCCCTTGATCCTGTTGGGATCAAAAAGATCGTTGCTATAGCTCCAAATATTACACCCTGGTTCCAAATAGGAAAAGGAGTGTGTCAAGGCTGTATATTGTCACCCTGCTTATTTAACTTATATGCAGAGTACATCATGAGAAACGCTGGACTGGAAGAAACACAAGCTGGAATCAAGATTGCCGGGAGAAATCTCAATAACCTCAGATATGCAGATGACACCACCCTTATGGCAGAAAGTGAAGAGGAGCTAAAGAGCCTCTTGATGAAAGTGAAACAGGAGAGTGAAAAAGTTGGCTTAAAGCTCAACATTCAGAAAACGAAGATCATGGCAGCTGGGCCCATCACTTCATGGGAAATAGGTGGGGAAACAGTGGAAACAGTGTTAGATTTATTTTTGGAGGCTCCCAAATCACTGCAGATGGTGACCACAGCCAGGAAATTAAAAGATGCTTACTCCTTGGAAGGAAAGTTATGACCAACCTAGATAGTATATTCAAAAGCAGAGACATTACTTTGCCGACTAAGGTCCATCTAGTCAAGGCTATGGTTTTTCCTGTGGTCATGTATGGATGTGAAACTTGGACTGTAAAGAAAGCAGAGTGCCGAAGAATTGATGCTTTTGAACTGTGGTGTTGGAGAAGACTCTTGAGAGTCCCTTGGACTGCAAGGAGATCCAACCAGTCCATTCTGAAAGAGATCAACCCTGGGATTTCTTTGGAAGGAATGATGCTAAAGCTGAAGCTCCAGTACTTTGGCCACCTCATGCAAAGAGTTAACTCATTGGAAAAGACTTTGATGCTGGAAGGGATTGGGGGCAGGAGGAGAAGGGGACGACAGAGGATGAGATGGCTGGATGGCATCACTGACTTGATGGACATGAGTCTGAGTGAAATCAGGGAGATCATGATGGACAGGGAGGCCTGGCGTGCTGTGATTCCTGGGGTCGCAAAGAGTCGGATACGACTGAGCAACTGAACTGAACTGATACCAATATCTGAAATAGCGGGAGGCAAAAAGAAATTTCTTCCTACTCAGCTCATGTCATTTTTATTAGAGAGAAAAATCTTCCCCAGAAAGCCCCATCAGACTTTTATTTGCAAGAATTAGGTAACATACCTAGACATAGACCATTTACTAACAAAGCAAAGGATAACAGTACAATCATGATTCATTCGCTGGAGCTGAGAATGAAATTAAGAGGTCTGTGCTGTCAATTGATTGGAAAATGCCTGCCACAAGGCAGCCAAGATGATTTTCCACAATGTGACTGGTACCAGAAAGGCTTAATAGTTCTTAACAACTCTGAATATAGTACTGACTTTCTGCTGTGTTATAAGAAACTCCATGTTGTTTGAGGAAACAAAAGTTCTCTACATAGAGGACCCAAATATTTGAAAAATAAAATTGATTCTTTCCATTAAAATGACTGGTAATTTTCCCTGATTATTTCAATTTTTATTGGTCTCTCCTATGATATATTTTAACATGCATGCATGTGTGCTAAGTCGCTTCAGTTGTGTCTGACCCTTTGTGACCCTATAGACTGTAGCCCGCCAGGCTCTTCTGTCCATGGGATTCTCCAGGCAAGAATGCTGGAATAGGTTGTGATGCCCTCCTCCAGGAGATCTTGCCAACCCAGGGATCGAACCCGAGGTTCTTACATCTCCTGCATTGGCAGGCAGGTTCTTTACCACTAGCACCATCTGGGAAGCCTATATCTGGGGACAGATCCAAAGTTTGCAGAGACTGAAATTATATACAATTTGGGAACACTCTTTAAGTAAAATAATGTACAATTAGGTTCAAAAGTGAAAATTTGTTTAAAATTAGGAAATAAATCAAAACAAATTACACATTTCAATGCTGACAGATACCACAAACAACACAAAAATCAATAAAATATAACCTGCCTGACACTCATTGACTTCCTTGAATGCATACTCTTGATCACCTTTTAATATGACCATTATTTTGTAAATTTTTGTCTATAGAGAGAATAGAAAGATAACTTAGTCTTTCACAAGATCAAAATTAGTGCCTTTTATACTATTGCTAATAAATATGCATGTAACTTCATATAGACATATTCATTTTTTATAATACTGCTATAGATAATCGACCTACAAACAGAAATTTTGATAGATTATATTTCATATAATTTCCATGAAAAGTGAAAAGAACCATATGGTCCTTTTATAGTAACATTATCAAGAATATTGCTGATAGGAGACAATATTTGACTAGGATCTGGTGAGAACCAATCTTTGCCTATAACTTTATACATTTAATATTTGGAAGACTTTTGCATAGACAGGCTTCTGACTTTATATATTTCAAATCTTGTTTATCTTTCATTGCCTTCATATTTCCAGTGCCAGCAGCTATAGATCATATTTGTATCACTACACAGCTTTAACTTTGCATATTCATGTGTAGGCACAGAGGTAACAGGAGTATTCCTGGAAGCCACACCTACCCTGGGGCAGCTAGTAATAACTATACAGAAAAGTGACCATGAACCACACAGATAAATCCTACTAATGTCACACTATATGATTTTCCCCTTAGCCAGATCTCTATTGTACCTATGGCTGTATCAATCCCAATCTATACAAGGCAAAGGGGTGGGAAGAAAAAGTGAAATGTAGAAATGGAACTGGGTAGTGGATAGAGACTGGAAGAGTTTTGAGTTGCATATTAGAAAAAGCCTCAATTGCCTCACACAGAGTGTTGATAGAAACATGGACATTAAAGACAACTCTGATGATGACTTAGGAAGAAAAGAGAAGAGCTGTGAATAAAGCTTCTATAATCTGAGAGATACACATATTTCATCATGAACAAAATGTTGGTAGAAATATGAATGTTAAAGGTACTTCTGTTGAGGTGTTAGATATGAGAAACATATTACTGGAAACTAGAGGAAATACAATCTATGTTATATTGGCAAAAATTTGGCCAAACTGTGTTCTAGTGTTTTGTTGAAAGTGGAGGTTGCAAGTCGATCAATTTGGATATTTAGCTGGGGTGATTGGTAAACAAAGTGTTGAAAGCACAGCTTGGTTTCTCCTTGCTGCTTACAGTAAAATGCAAGAAGAGAAAGAGAAAAATTGAAGAATAAATTGTTAAGCAAAGGGAACCTGAACTTAAAGATTTGGAAAATTCTATCCTATGCCTACCCAGCTATTGTATTTTGGAAGCAGACAACTTGCTGTTTTCATAGGTTCACAGCTGGAGAGAAACTTTGCCTCAGGATGAAGCAAACCTGGAATCTTACCCATATCTGATTTAGATGAGACTTTGAACTTAGAGTTCATGCTGGAATGAGTTAAGACTTTTGTGGTTGTTGAGATGGAATGAATGTAACATATATGTGACAAAGACATGAATTTGAGGGGTCCAGGGCGTAGAGTATTATGGGCTGTATCTTCTCCCTTACATTCATATGTTGAATCCTAATCTCCGGTAACTGAGAATGTAACTGTATTTGAATATAAGGCTTTTAAAGAGGTAATTAAGTAAAAATGAGGTTATATAGGTGGATCCTAATCCAATATGATTGATATACTTATTAAAAGAGGATATTAGGACACAGATACAGACTATATGAAGACACAGGGAGAAGGTGGCCACATACAAGCCAAGGAGAGAGGCTTCAGAAGTGACCAAACCAGGGACTTCCATGGTGGTCTGCCTTGCTTTGATTATCATCATCAATATAGAAAAGGGTAGATAACAAATGTTTTTTCTAATTCGAGTTCCATGATGTGAAGTGCTGAAATAATACATTATACTTTCATAGAGTCATGAAAAAAAATAGATAGATGTTGTCACTGTTTTCTTCTTTATATATTTCAAATGTGGTTATTGACTAGGGTCCTGTTTGGGCTTCCCAGGTGGCACAGTGATAAAGAATCCACCTGCCAATGCAGGATATGCAAGAGACAAGGGTTCAATCCCTGTTATCAGGAAGATCGCCTGGAGTAGGAAATGACAACCCATTCCAGTATTCTTGACTGGAAAATTCCATGCAGAGAGGAGTCTGGCAAGCTACAGTCTATGAGGTCACAAAGAGTTGGACATGACTGAGAGACTGAGCATGCACACACAGGCACCCATTAAACAAATGTGTTTCCTGGCTGTTAAAATAATATATGTTTATCATAGAAAATTAGGAAAACAAGAAAGTTTCAAGCTGATACCCTATATACAATTGTATCCCACTTCCTTTTTTTTTCCTCATACATTGCATGTCTTATGCATTTTTCCAAGTACTTTATAATTCTTTGTAAACATCATTTTCAGAGTTTCTTTTTAATAGTAACTTACAATAATGGGCTAAATAAAAGGTTACACTTCAAAGTATATTAGACATATATAAAATTATGCTACTATTTTGAGAAAAAATATATGTAATCAGAGACTATTATTTGTTGTTTGTTGGACAATAATACATTTTAAAACACTTATACTTTTACTGTTGTTCATTTAATTGAATTTTCATTTATGGAAATGAATAACTTATATCTGTGAATAAATGTGTCTAAAGCATATAAACAGAAGCATGTCATTAATACTTCTTCAGAAATTTTTTAGCTGTGATGGAAGTGGGAGTAGACTTTTAATTTGGACTTCTTATAACTGAAAATTATAGCTTCTAGCTAAATTGATGTAAACATACAATAACTCAAATATTCAGCCACATGACTTTTTAGCACTTAAATTATGTCCTCCCTAATTAGGGAACTCATTAAGCTAAAGTTTCAGGTAACATATTCTCAGCACTTCGCTCAACTTAGGTCACTTCCTAGGTTTTATTTTAGGCAGTGTCTATTCTGAGATTTTCCAGACCATTCTTTCAAATGTTATGGCAAGGGCCATAACAAATTAGTGAACTGTCTGTCCATGAACCTTTCCAAAGTCTTACTAATAATTAAGAAGAATATCTTACTTTCCTCTTGATGTAGTTTCCTTAGAATAGAGAATAATCCAAATCTTGAGATTATATTAACAAAACCATTCCTAAAGAGAGAGAGAACAGGTGGCTTAAAGAGAGAAAGAATTTTAATTTTGAAAGTGACTAAATCTTTATAAATCTATAAATAGTATTCCAGTCCTCCAGTTGTTCAATTCTTAAAATTTAAGTGCTTCTGGCTATAAAAATATTACATCTAAAAATTTTAAAGTATGCTTTCAGTAATGCATTTTTATTTTAAAATGTCTTAACATTGAGAATGTCATTGTGAATCATGAAACTTTTCTATATTTAATTTTATTTAGTGCCATGGGCTATGAGGAAAAGATTTTAGAGAAATAGAGGCTAAATATAACTTAAATTTAAACTTTATTATTTTTATTTATTTTTTTCTTTTTTTATTAGCTAATCATAATTGAGTTTCCTTTAAATCAGGACACCAATGACACTTTGTTTCCAATTAACAGTAAAAACCTTCTTCGATCCTTTGACTTTTTATGAGATGAATTTATATTTCCCAGATAACATGCATGACAACATAATTCTCTTGACTTATTAATATTCAACTTTACTGCTTTAATGAGAGAAACCAGGAGAAATGTAATGTCATCTGCTTATCTAAGGCATTAGTATCTTTTGCTAATATGTGTGTGTTCAGTCGCTCAGTCATGTCAGATTCTTTGTGACCCTATGGACTGACTGTAGCCTGCCAGGCTCTGTCCATGAGATTCTGCAGGCAAGAATACTGAAGTGGGTTTCCATTTCCTTCTCCAAGGGATCTTCCTGACCCAGGGATCAAACCCACATCTCCTGTGTCTCATAAATTGGCAGGAAGATTCTTTACCACTGAGCCACCTAGGAAAAGAGACCAAAAATATGCTTTTGAGTAATAGTGAAAGTGAAGTCTCTCAGTCATGTCCGACTCTTTGCGACCCCATGAACTGTAGCCTACCAGGATCCTCCGTCCAAGGGATTTTCCAGGCAAGAGTACTGGAGTAGGTTGCCATTTCCTTCTCCAGGGGAGCTTCCTGACCCAGGGATCAAACCCTGGTCTCCTGCACTGTATAGGCAGACGCTTTACCTTCTAAGCCACCGGGGGCACTTGCTATATGCTAGACACTGTTCTAAGTGCTTAATATGCATTAATCCATTTAATATTCAAAACACCCTTATGAGGTATAAACAATTGAAAAAATGAGCATAAATAAACATGCCTAACCTACTTTTAAGTATAGAATTTTATTGATTCCATGGTTCTATATTAACATTAAGATGAAACTCTGAAAATGATGTTTAAAATACATATTGAATGACATGAAAAAGTGCATATGATTTTATGCTTAAACTCTATACACAGTGTTATATTAGCTCTATTTTATACAGGTGCATATACAGGTGCACATATATATATAGAAAGAGGAAGTTAACCCAATATTCATAGTGTTCCCTCCAGATAATGGAATTTTAGGTGATTTTCTTTTTACACACTCTATGTTTTGAACCCAAGCAGCATCCACAAAAATAGTCCATGACAATGGACTATTACAAAAATCACAGGTACAATGTGCACTGGATTGATGGAAAAATTGTTGTATGTTAGTTATTACTACTCTAAAATAGAAGGACTAGACTATAAAAATTGTTGATCGAGTTTCAACTGATGATCTAGGAGCTGTATTTAATTCATAATAACATGCGTAGGAGACAATCAAAGCATTTTCCTTTAGTCATATATGTAATCCTTACTGATCCATTACTACTTTCCTAAAATTAGATTGAAGTAGCCAATGCTAAGGATACAAAAATAGAATTCAACAGCACTTTGCAAATTTGTAGTATGTAAATTCAAAGAAGCCCATTTAATTCTGATCCATATTTAACAGGAGGGATTTGAATAAACTGTGATGAATTTGAAAGAGTTTGTTTGTTGAGAATGTGTATATTCACTAAAAATATTAGTTTCATAATAAGGTCTTCTACTCCAGTAAAGACAACATATTTAAGTTGATATAGAAAGCTATCTAAACCATTGTTTCTCAAAGTGGGATTCTCTAGATCTCATGTATCAGAATCAACTGTTACAGAATCCTGGGTCCCCTCCCAAACTCCCAAACTCCCAAACTAACTGAATCAAAATATCTGGGAGTGGGGACCATGTTATATGAATTTTTAACAAGCTCCCTATACGATGTTAAGTGCAGTAAAGTTTGATGATTGCTGTTTAGAGGTAAGATTTAAGTCTCTGACTATGAAATATGGTTAATATAGATCTATAAAGGAGGATTCAGTTGCACTAGAAAACTAAAATTAAGGACTCAATTGTGTCTCTCAGTTGTCACTGTCTTTAACACAGTGTTAAGGACAAACCCCTCCCATTATGCCTCTTGTGGTAATTTAGACTGCTGCTGCTGCTGCTGCTGCTAAGTAGCTTCAGTCGTGTCCGACTCTTAGCGACCCCATAGACTGCAGCCTACCAGGCTCAACCCATTGGAGTGGGTTGCCATTGTGCATCTCAAATTTGGTTGAGTCTCAGAACTTCCTGGGAAGATTTTTAAAGCACAAAGTCCAGACTCCACACCATACCTACTGAATCAGGATGTGGGAATTTGTCTGATTTTTTAACCATTTTGGGGTTATTTTACTATTTGCCAGTTATGCTTGGAGACCTCTGGTCTAGACGACATGGTAGACCAAGGGTTTCACCCTGAACTAGTTTTCCTTTCTGCCTAGAAGTTCATTTTTCTAGCCCCCTGAGTCTGCTGTAGAATGAACTGGATGTTTTTTGTTTTATTTCATGTTTTAGGAAATTGATCAAAATGCTGGTTGCTATGACATCTTATAGAAACTTGCTCATGGGTGCAACAATGCATCATTAGCTCCACTAACATTGATTTCTGTTAACTGCATTGTGCAAATAAACTGTGGCAGATTGGTTTGTCTGAACTCTAACAGCAAATATGAGTTATATACTGTGAGTAGGCTGTACGTGTATAAAACCAAAAGGTTGAAATTGTAAGACTGATTTGACTAAATTTATTTAACAATCCATTGAGAGGTAGAATTGAGGCTCATGAACCTTGATTATAATAAAATGTTCTATGATTCTTTTATTGGTAAATGCAATTATGTGGAAACTGGCAGTTCCCTCAAATTACGCAAAACAAAAATAATTACACAAGAAACTTTTTAAATAAATATACCTAACCTCGTTCTGGTGCTTTGTGTGTACTTTGTCGCTCAGTCGACTCTTTGCAACCCCATGGACTGTAGCCCACCAAGCTCCTCTGTCCATGGGGATTCTCCAGGCAAGAATACTGGAGTGGGTTGCCATGCCCTCCTCCAGGGGATCTTCCCAACCCAAGGATTGAACCCAGATATCCTGCATTGCAGATGAAGTCTTTCACATAAATTTTCTTATTTTATTTGTCCCTCGGAAAAATGTGTGAGATAGGAATGTCTAATATAAATGTTTCCATTTTTCAGATGTTCAAATTAAGGTCTAGATATTGAGTAATTTGTGTGTAAGTTTGTCTAGAGCATATACAATTATAGAACCTAGACCAGAAACCAACCCTTTTAGGTCCTAGTTCCCAACCCCACCCAACTGCATTCTGCCATCTTTCCCTGAAACCCACTCAAGGTGACAAACACTAGACAAACTGATTTTCTTTCTTCTTTAGAGGAAAGAAAAGGGGGAAAAAAACATCTTTAATTGGAGATTTTTCTGAATTCTACCCTCACTGAATGCTTCCTTATTAAAATCTCATTTTCAGAAGAGTTGGTTTAGTTCAACCTTCTTACAGGTAAGTCGGTCACCTAAGCTACAAATCCAAATACACAGTAGATCCACACTGGTGGATTCATTGTATAAAAAAAAAGACCATAATCTTTATTGATAAACAGAATTTCAGACCATTAATGTATTACTTCATAAAATCATGAAAATAAAGAACACTGTTCAAAACTGCTCCAGATATTTTTATTAATGGGCAGTTAATAAAAAGAAATCAAACTGTCATTACTGTATTAAGCACATGAATATAAGGAGAAAAAATATCAGCAGTCACATGGAAACGTTAAGGATAAAAGAAGCTTCTAGATGTTATTAAATAAGGAATTGAAAAGTTAGGTCATAACTGGCTTCATCAAGGTATACTAGGTTACTAACAAAAAAAATAAATAAATAAAACAAGACAAAATGGGGGCAGACAGGGAAGCCTGGCATGCTGAGGTCCATAGGGTCTCAAAGAGTCGGACATGACTGAGCGACTGAACTGAACTGAACAACCTATGTCAGAACAGTGATGCAGAATGAAGGCAATTATTTATACTTTAGAGGATAACCCTGTAGATGCTGCCTACCTTGTTTTCAGTGACATGGAATGCTCAAATACAGGCCAACCACAGACCAACTTTTCCAGCCCAACAGGAAACTTACTGATATCATGTGAAGCACATTGGTAGAAACTAGAGAATTTTCTTCAATTCAAATCAAGGATTTATACTGAACCTTAAAAAAGCATTTCTGTTGCTGAAGAATAAGCCTTTTATCTCGTTCTGTAACTGTCATCTCAGCTGACGATTGTGTGGCAGAGGTTTCAAAATAGAGAGCCAGATTGAAGAGAAAAGTATAAGCAGCTTTTTAAACCTTATCAGCAAAACTTTTCTTGATCAAAGCTGACTTTATCCAAACCAGATTTTTGTATAGTGTTTATGGGTGCCTAGAGGGTGATAAGCACAATAAACCCAATGAATAAACTAAATAGATTTGGCCATTTTCTTTCCTGTGCCAAAGTCTCTCTCTCTGGGAAGTGAGTGAGGTGGTTAAGGAGGTGCATTAATATTTTTAGGCTACTTACTCCATAACAGCTAGAAGGGGTTAGTACCTTAGTGGGCTCCCTAAGCGTCTAACTTACTCCTGAGGAGAGACTTACTGGGAATATTAACCTCCAAATTACATAAAAAGCTTGATCAAGTGTTAAAGGTACAAGGGAAGTATTATTACAGTGCAGTCAGCCTTCCATATCTGCAGGTTCTGCATCCTCAGATTCAACCAACCACAGATCAGAAATATTAAAAGAAAAAAATTCTAGAAACTTCCCAAAAGCTAAACTTAAATTTGTTATGCTTCTGGCAACTATTTACATCACCTTTATATTGTATTTATACCTACTTAGATAGCATTTATATTATATTTAGTTATTATGAGTAATCTACAAATGGTTTAAAGTATAGGGGAGGATGTGCATAGGCTATATGCAATTACTATGCCATTTTATATAAGGAATGCCGCAAATACCTAAGGGTTCTGGAACCAGTTTTTAGCATTTGGATATCGAGGAATAACTGTATTCTAGATACGCAAGGGAGATAGTCAGCATGACATAACTTTTGGCCTAGCTGAAAACATGCTCCAGAAACTGTAGTGGGCCATGGTTCCAAATTGGGAAAGGAGTACGTCAAGGCTGTATACTGTCACCCTGCTTATTTAATTTATATGCAGAATACATCATGTGAAATGCTGGGCTGGATGAAGCACAAGTGGGAATCAAGATTGCCAAGAGAAATATCAATAACCTCAGATACGCACCCTTATGGCAGATATCTCCCAGATCAGTATTTGATAGTTTTATATATTTCTTTTTTCTTACATTTTTAATATTTATAGCATTGTCATCTAATTGTTTTAAAATAGACGTATTATGTTTTTAAGTAAATTTTGTTGTTCTCTTGGCTTTTTAATTTTCTTATTGAAATAGCAACATTTCTCCTATTTAGAAAACTAGGCAAGGAAAAAGAAAAATAATAACTCTTCAAATCCTGCCACCTAGTAGCAACTACTATTAACATTTAGTGTTCTTAACATTCATTCATCAGTATAGAAATATTTCATGTTAAAAATGCAAGTTTTATTGATTGAATCACTTTCTTCTACCTTGGTAAATCAAATGGCTTTACATGTTATCCCTCACTTACAGACAAAAATCATATTCTTCTTTGACATATATGGAGACTTGTTCATATAAATGTTTAAGTGGATATTAAAGTACATTTATCATCTTGTTATTTTAAATCTGGAATATGTATTGAATCTTGTATTCAAAGATTTTTAAAATTCTATCAGTTAATAGGTGGGTGATTTCTAAGACAAATCCATCGTAAGAAGTATAATAATGATTATAATAGTTTCTTTCAGAAAAGTCATAATTTAGTGTTCATCCTGGATTCACCTTTGAATTAGAATTGTATCATGGATGTTTAAAGAATTGAGTCTTTTGATTAAAGAAGGATCAGTATTTTTACCTCTAACATGAGGAAATCCTTATTCTTTAGAATTTATAACACTATATCTTTGGCAAAATATAACATGACTGATTTGCTATTTAAAAAGATTGTGAGAATTAGGTATGACAGATCAAAGCAGTGGGGCATTTGACTAAAATTTGAGAAAGATACACTTGGATGGAAATAACTGAATATTTTTAATTAGAAGTAGAAAAATAACTAAGGCATTGGTGCTCAATGGAAAAAATACACCTAAAGCTTTGTGTTCTATGAAGTGAATTTTCAGTATGCACCAAAATACATACATTAATATTTTTTATTTACTAGGTAAGAAATTAAACACTATGGAACCAATTCTTCTACTGAGGCTGAAGAAATTATATAGGAAAGTAATTCTCAAATGAATCAATGAAAGAGTAAGCTATTTAGCATTTACAATTCTTTTTTCATTCATTCCATTTCCCAGAGGAATATGCCCCAAACCTCAGAACCAGAATCTATAAAATTATAACCTACAGTAACATACACTTTCCAGGAAGGTGCTATGTGCTAGCACTTTGTGTATCTAGATATGCTTATCTTTGATGTTTTGGAATATTTAAAATGCATCATGCTTATAAGTATCCTTTTTGAGATACCCACATTGAAATCATTTTTAAAAACAATACTTACACTGCACTCTACTTTCTTCAGTTATAGGCCACACTCTTCCCCAAAGTATTTTCCAGGGCTTTTACTGGCAAAGAATTTCTCACTGCTTTCATATTTCAGATATTGGTTTACAGGAAATGCATACACCCTTGGAAAGTTCTGGGAAAGGGTAGTACACATTTGTTCAAACCTTTTTCTTTTTTTTAATATGTGTGCATGATATAGAGGAAGTTAATCTTATTGCATACAAAACCCTGCTACAAGTCACAAGGTAAGTTTCAGGAATATGGGGATGCAGCTAATAAAAACATTTATAAAATTAAAAATGTCAGGTGAACTCTCAGGAGTTCTATTATAGATCCTTTGCAAAGCAGAGGAAATGAGACATTTAGATAAAATAGAGATACATCAATGATCAAAACTTCTAACACTTTTCACTGTATGTCAGTTGCACAAAATGAGATGCTTAGAAATTCCTGATGGAGATAAAAATCAGCAACAACTAATCAGGGAATGGGAAGTGATCTGAAGAGGTTAGGGAGCCTAGTCTCAGGGTCCTAAAAGAAACTGTACTAATCTGAGATAGAACTTTTGCACCATCATCATTATCAGAAGCGTTAAAACCTTATTTGTCTTGAAATTCCAAATCAAAATTTCTTATGATAAAAATGGATTTGGGTTTGAAGCTTGCCTTCATAATAACTGTGAAAAACAGATTTTCCATGTAATTAAGGGTTTGAACAGATAACTGGAGGAAATGCTCAATTTGATAGGAAATTACACTTTTCAAGCCCTCTTTAAAAATCACTTTGATGGGTTTTATTTCCCTGATCATAAAATCACTATGGAAAAATTGGAGGAAATATAAAAGCAGAAAGAGAACAATCAAAAACAAAAGTTCCAATAACGCAATAACTTAGAGATACCCACAATTAATATTTTAGGCAGCAAGGGGTGAAAATCTTTCTGTGAAGAGCCAGATAATAAGTATTATAGTCTTTGCGAGATGTTTTGTTTTATTTGTAACAAGCCCTTCAAAATGTAAAAACCATTCTTAGCTCTAAAGTCACACAAAAACAGATCTTGAACTGGACTTGGCCCATGTGCTGTACTTTGCCAACCCTTTTTTTGTGTGTATCCCTGACAGTCATTTTTCTTTTAAAGATTATTGTCTTCAATGTAAAATACAGTCAAAAACAATATTTAAAATATTAATAGTTTACATTACCAATTTTCAGTATTAAATTTTGCTGAATTTTAACTCTTCCTTCTAAAAGAACTCCATATTACAGATGTCCCTAAAGTCTCTTTGGTTCCTTCCAGGAACCAAATACCAGAGATTTCATTTTCCTAAACTTATGTATATATTATTCCTGCACATAATTTTTAGACTTTTACTATTTCAATATGTACCCATAATGATATCTTTTGATGTGATCTTTAAATTTACATTGTTCAGTCGCCTACTCATGTCTGACTCTTTGTGATCCCATAGACTGCAGTACACCAGGCTTCCCTATTCTTCACCATTTTCCGGAGCGTGTTCAAACTGTGTTGGTGATGCCATCCAACCATCTCATCCTCTGTTATCCCCTTCTCCTCCTGCCTTCAATCTTTGCCAGCATCAGAGTTTTTTCTAGTGAGTCAGCTCCTCCCATTCGGTGGCCAAAGTATTGGAGCTTCAGCTTCAAAATCAGTCCTTCCAATGAATATTCAGGACTGATTTCCTTCAGGATTAACTGGTTGGATCTCCTTGCAGTCCAGGGACTCTCAAGAGTCTTCTCCAATACCACAGTTCAAAAGCATCAATTCTTCACTGGTCAGCCTTCTTTATGGTCCAAATCTCACATCCATACACAGCTACTGGATAAACCATAGCATTGACAAGATGGACCTTTGTCAGCAAAGCGATGTCTCTGCTCTTTAATATGCTGTCTAGATTTGGCATAGCTTTCTTTCTTCCAAGGAGCAAGTGTCTTTTAATTTCATGGTTGCAGTCACCATCTGCAGTGATTTTGGAGCCAAAGAAAATAAAGTCTGTCACTGTTTCCTTTGTTTCCCCAAATATTTGCCATGAAGTGACAGAATTGGATGCCATGATCTTTGTTTTTTGAATGTTGAATTTTAAGCCAGCTCTTTCACTTTCATCAAGAGGCTCTTTAGTTCCTCTTTGCTCTCTGCCATAAGGGTAGTGTCATCTGCATATCTGAGGTTATTGATATTTCTCCTGACAATCTTGATTCCAATTGTGCTTCATCCAGCCTGGCATTTCACATGATGTACTCTGCTTAGAAGTTAAATAAGTAGGGTGACAGTATACAACCTTGATGTATCCCTTTCCCAATTTTGAACCAGACCATTGTTCCATGTCTGGTTCTAACTGTTGCTTCTTGACATGCACACAGGTTTCTCAGGAGGTAAGTAAGATGGTTTGGTATTTCCATCTCTTTAAGAATTTTCCACAGCTTGTTGTGATCCACACAGTCAAAGGCTTTGGCATAGTCAATGAAGCAGAAGTAGATGTTTTCCTGGATTCTCTTGCTTTTTCGATGATCCAATAGATGCTGGCAATTTGACCTCTGGTTCCTCTGCCTTTTCTAAGTCCAGTTTGAACATCTGGAAGTTCTCAATTTATGCACTGCTGAAGCCTAGCTTGGAGTAATGCTTTGAGTATTACTTTGATAGAATGTGAAATGAGTGCAATTTTGTGGAAGTTTGAACATTCTTTGGCATTGCCCTTTTTTGAGATTGGAATGAAAACTGACCTTTTCCAGTTCTGTGGCCCAGCTGAGTTTTCCAAATTTGCTGGCATTTTTGAGTGCAGCACTTTCAAAACATCATCTCTTAGGATTTGAAAGAACTTAGCTGGAATTCCATCACCTCCACTAGCTTTGTTCATAGTAATGCTTTCGAAGGTTCTAAGGTTCACTTGACTTCACACTCAAGGATGTTTGGCTCTAGGTGAATGCACCATCATGGTTATCTGAGTCATTACAATCATTTTTGTATAGTTCTTCTGTGTATTCTTGCCACTTCTACTTAATATCTTCTGCTTCTGTTAGATCCATGCTGTTTCTGTCTTTTATTGTGCCCATCTTTGTATGAAATGTTCTCTTGGTATCTCTAATTTTCTTGACAACATCTCTAGTCTTTCCCATTCTATTGTTTTCCTCTATTCTTCTGCATTGTTCACTTAAGAAGGCTTTCTATCTCTCTGCTATTCTTTGGAACTTGTATTAAGATGGGTATATCTTTCCATTTCTCCTTTGCATTTAGCTTCTCTTCTTTTCTTAGCTATTTGTAAGGCCTCCTCAGACAACCATTTTGCCTTTCTTTTTTCTGGGAATGGTTTTGATCACTGCCTCCAATACAATGTTATGAACCTCCATCTATAGTACATCAGGTACTCTGTCAGTTCTAATTCCTTGAATCTATGTGTCACTTCCACTGTATAATCCATTGTTTCCCCATCAATTTGCCATGAAATGATGGGACTGGATGCCATGATCTTAGTTTTCTGAATGTTGAGTTTTAAGCCAACTTTTTCACTCTCCTTTTTCACTTTCATCAAGAGGCTATTTAGTTCTTCACTTTCTGCCATAAGGGTGGTATCATTTGCATATCTGAGGTTATTGAATTTCTCCCAGCAATCTTGATTCCAGCTTGTGTTTTATCCAGTCTGACATTTCACGTGATATATTCTGCATATAAGTTAAATAAGCAGGGTGACAATATACAGCCTTGATGCACTCCTTTTACTATTTGGAACCAGTCTGTTGTTCCATGTCCAGTTCTAAGTGCTGCTTTTGACCTGCATACAGATTTCTCAGGCGGCAGGTCAGGTGGTCTGGTATTCTCATCTCTTGAAGAATTTTCCACAGATTGTTGTGATCCACACAATCAAAACTTTGGTGTAGTCAATAAAGCCAAAGTAATTGTTTTTCTAGAACTCTCTTGCTTTTTCGATGATCCATAATATGTTGGCAAATTGATCTCTGGTTCCTCTGCCTTTTCTAAATCCAGCTTGAACATCTGGAAGTTCATGGTTCACATAATTTTGAAGCCTGGCTTGGAGAACTTCGAGCATTACTTTGCTAGCATGTGAGATGAGTGCAGTTGTGTGGTACTCTGAACATTCTTTGGCATTGTCTTTCTTTGGGATTGGAATGAAAACTGACCTTTCCAGTCCTGTGGCCATTGCTGAGTTTTCCAAATTTGCTGGCATATTGAGTGCAGCACTTTCACAGCATCATCTTTTAGGATTTGAAATAGCTCAACTGGAATGAAATTGAAAGATGCTTACTCCTTGGAAGAAAAGCTATGACCAACCTAGACAGCATATTAAAAAGTAGAGATTTTACTTTGCCAGCAAAGGTCCATGTAGTCAAAGCTATGGTTTTTCTGGTAGTCATGTATGGATGTGAGAGTTAGACTATAAAGAAAGCTGAGTGCCAAAGAATTGATGCTTTTGAACTGTGGTGCTGGAGAAGACTCTTGAGAGTCCCTTGGACAGCAAGGAGATCCAACCAGTCAATCCTAAAGGAAATAACTCCTGAATATTCATTGGAAGGACTGATGCTTAAGCTGAAACTCTAATACTTTGGCCACCTGATGCAAAGAACTGACTCGGAAAAGACCCTGATGCTGGGAAAGATTGAAGCCAGGAGGAAAAGGGGACGACAGAGGATGAGATGGCTGGATGGCATCACTGACTCGATAGACGTGAGTCTGAGTGAACTCCAGGAGTTGGTGATTGACAGGGAGGCCTGGCGTGCTGTGGTTCATGGGGTCACAAAGAGTCAGACACAACTAGCGACTGAACTGAACTAACTGTATAATCGTAAGGGATTTGATTTATGTCATATGTGAATGGCCTAGTGGTTTTCCCTACTTTCTTCAAGTTAAGTCTGAATTTGGCAATAAGGAGTTCAAGTTCATGATTTGAACCACGGTCAACTCCCAGTCTTGTCTTTTCTGACTGTATAGAGCTTCTCCTTCTTAGGCTGCAAAGTACATAATCAGTCTGATTTCGGTATTGGCCATCTGTCTCTTATATTGTTGAAAGAGGGTATTTGCTATGACCTATGCGTCCTCTTGAGAAAACTCTGTTAGCCTTTACTTTGCTTCATTTTGTACTCCAAGGCCAAACTTGCCTGTTACTCCAGGTATCTCTTGACTTCCTACTTTTGCATTCCAATCCCCTATGATGAAAAGGACATTTTTTTTTTTTTTGGTGTTAGTTCTAGTGGGTCTTGTAGGTCTTCATAAACCATGAATTTGTATATGTTTACAGAAAATAATCATTTACCTTGTGTTTTACATTCAATGGTTTGTTTGTAGATGTCTCCAAGTATTCCTGCCTATTTAACTCCCCATTGATAATGCTATATGCACATGTATAAATTGCTATAAGTCATTCTAACCTATTTTAGAGAGGTTGTATTTAGCAGTATCCTGTTGATGATATGTCTGTGTTATTGAATACATTATCCTCTCATCTTGTACATCATAGTTTAGAGTTGAGGGTACTCAGAGACTATCTAATCCAAATCCCTCAGATGACAAATAAGCAAATAGGCCCAACAATGTTAACTGGCATTGTCCAAGATCACATAGCAAGTTAGTATCATATTCAGAACTAGGACCTAGGTTTTATGTTTATACTAATAAAGCTTGTACAATCCTTGCACTCTTAATTGGGGACAATAACAATGGCAATGGACTTCCCAGGTGGCTCAGTAGGTAAAGAAGCTGCCTGCAATGCAGGAGACCTGGGTTTGATCCCTGGGTCAGGAAGATTCCCTGGAAAAGAGAATGACTATCCACTCCAGTATTCTTGCCTGGAAAATTCATGGACAAAAGAGCCTGGCAGGCTACAGTCCATGGGGTCTCAAAGAGGTCAACACAACTTAGCAACTAAACAACAACAGCAAGGCAACTCACAAATACTACCTTTGGCTCTTTCAAAACTGGCAGAGCTAGCTGGGGAATAAATTCTGCTCTTTTAGTAGACCTAGTTTCTTCCCATAGCTAGATTCCTTTCTTCTCCAAGGAATAGAATTTCTTTCTCCCTGTATACTTTTGAAAGTAGAAAATTCAGTGTAGTATAGGTATAACAGATTTTTAGTAGAGGGAAAAAAAAGATGCATCAACACTAAAGAAACATTAGCTACTTATAATTCATTGAGAAAATGCCTTTTAAGTCAAAAGAATCACAATGTGACTTCATTTAGTCACACAACTCTCTCTTAAATCTTCCTGGTAAAATCGTGATAATAACAGTTTGGCTTCAACCAGAATTCAGAAAGATCTTGTAATCTTATTTCATGCATTACATCCCATCTGAAGACAAGGATCCTTTTTTTTTTAATTGAAGTGTAGTTGATTTATAATGTTGTGTTAATTTGTGCTGCATAGCAAAGTGATTCAGTTTTATACACACACACACACACACACACACACACACATTCTTTTTTCAGTGTTATCATAGGATACTGAACAGAGTTCTCTGTGCTATACAGTAGTATCTTGTTTTTTAGCCATTGCATTTATAATAGCTTACATCTACTAACTTCAACCTCCCACTCCAATACTCCCCCAACCCTCTCCCCCTTGGCAACCACAAGTCTGTTCTTTATGAAGACATACCTCCTTTTAAAAACAGCAAAAGCTTAATACACAGTAGAGAGAAATGAAGGAGCAACAAAAAAATTTTAAGTGTTGTTATTAATTTGTATAGTGGATGGCATGCCTTTATTTTGATTGTGGTATTTAATGGATGAAAATTCATTGTTTTTTTATTGAATATTTAAATCCTTGTACTTCATGTATTTCAATATGGCAAATCATTAAGATAGTTAAATGCTGGAAATGATAAATGAAAGTTAGGAATGTTGTTATATTTTAAAATATGGAGCAGCATTTTCATATTTAGGGAGTTTCTATTCTCTCTGAGTAAAACAATATGTTCCATTGTTTAACATTCTAGAATCAGAAATATTGCATCAGCCGTGCAGATGGAGAAATCACTAGACTTTACAATGAAATTTTCAAAGAAATACTAATTACCAAAAAGCCATGGGGATGAATGCACACAGAATGGGCAGAATATGCCAATTTAGAATTGACAGAGTTCTAACAATAAAACTGAGTAATAGCAGTAAGACAATATTGTTTTTCAATAGTTTTTTCAATCATATTTTTATGTATAGACTTTAACATGTTATATATATTTCTAATCAAACAACATAAAAACTAGAGTCACATTTATGGTGAAATGATTGCTACAAAGCAGGTTAAATAAGTCCTTGGAATAGTGGGACACTTGGAAAAGCTTACAGTGCATTTTTCAGAATAGGGGAAAAAACATGTGGATTCTCTCTAGCCGCTTAGCCAACAAAAACAGTTAACTTTCTGGGGATATCCTACCTTGTTTCCTATCAGACAATTAACGTGCTCTTCTATTGTTTTTTTGATTTTTTTGCCAATAGTCCTCAGTCCTGAGCTGGAGGACCCACCTCCTTTTTGTTTTCTTGGTTCATTAAGGAACTGTGAATGGGGTTTGTCGATCCTATAGAGGTATATAGCTGGCTTCAGGAGTGTAATTCTTATACTCCCTGAACCTATCTGCAAATGTATAAGAATGTACCTTTCTCTGGGAAAATGGTATATAGCTCTTATCAGATTCCTAAAGGAATATGTTACCACCAAACTTTAAGCATCATTGTTTGAGTGTCCATATATGTCCAGTGACTCAAAATTGAATTTGAAGATACAAGGGCATAGAATTATGATGATCAAAGTATTTACAATGCCGAGGTGATGGAATTCCAGTAGAGCTATTTCAAATCCTGAAAGATGATGCTGTGAAAGTGCTACACTCAATATGCCAGCAAATTTGGGAAACTCAGCAATGGCCACAGGACTGGAAAAGGTCAGTTTTCATTCCAATTCCAAAGAAAGGCAATGCCAAAGAATGTTCAAGCTACTGCACAATTGCAATAATCTCATACACAAGTAAAGTAATGCTCAAAATTCTCCAAGCCAGGCTTCAGCAATATGTGAACTGTGAACTCCCTGATGTTCAAGTTGGTTTTAGAAAAGGCAGAGGAACCAGAGATCAAATTGCCAACATCTGCTGGATCATGGAAAAAGCAAGAGAGTTCCAGAAAAACATCTATTTCTGCTTTATTGACTATGCCAATTGGGAGGAGAAACGAGAGCCGCCCCGTCAGGTCATCAAGGCTTGGTGTGAGGCAGAAGGGGGCCAAGAGCAAGGGCTCTGAGGGACTCCGGCTGCCCAGGACTGGCCGATGGGTGGCGGGCTGGCCGTTCTGTGGTCAGCAGAGATGAAGCAGAAGGGGCGAGAGAATGCTGTCATCAGACAGTGAGATGTCAGTGCCAAGGGCAGAGGGGACCACCTGGCTTGAGACCTTGTGGCCTTTCCAGAGTGTGGGGCACTGGCCTTGTCCTGAGACCTAGCACATTCGGCTGATTCCTGAAAGTGGTCTGAGCTGCTCTCTCAGCCACGTCCAGCAGAGGCTGGCGGCCACGGCTGGATCTGTTAAATGGACTGAGGTATGGATTGACCAGGGGCCGGGCAAGGAGATGTGCTCCTATCTTTGCAGTCAGGATTTTAAGCACTGACCTGCCCTTAGCTGCAGTACCTGTGTTAAGACCATAGCTAAGGATGCTGATTTCCCAACATCCCTGCAAGTTGCCCCAAGTGTTACTCTGTGTGTGTGTGTGTGTGTGTGTCAGTCACTTAGTTGTGACCAACTCTGCGACCCCAAGGACACTTGTAGCCCACCAGGCTCCTCTGTCCATGGGATTCTCCAGGCAGCAATACTGAAGTGGGTAGCCATTCCCTTCTCCAGGGGATGTTCCTGACCCAGGGATCGAACCCAGGTCTTCAGCATTGCAGGCAGGTTCTTTCTTCGTGGTCTGAGCCAACAGGGAAGCCCAGGCTAGTCTTAATAAGCTTCAATATATTTTATTTCGGCTAATTGTAGAAACAGCTGGTATATTTCAACACAAAAGCCTAGAGGTAAAAGTGACAATGATTATTTTTTCTGTCTCTTTACTAGAATAATGCATTATTTCATAGTGGTACAAACTTAGACCATGTATATTACAAAGTATCTCTTCCTGTTTGAGTTTTATGCCTTGCTGGCACTGTGGCTGGTACAAGTGGTAAACAAAGCAATATGTTTTTTCCTTTCTAAGTAATGAGAAGGTAGCAATTTATTCATAGGAGCATGGACGAGCATGAAAAAATACGCATGTATTTAAGTTGTGAAGAACACCAAGAAAAAAGCATTTGCTGACAAAGCCTAAGAAATTTGGATGGTGATGTATACTAAACCATGCAAATGAAAGAAATTTTAGTCAAACATATTAATTATTCAATATGTAGTTTCTGTGTTCTTAAAAGAAACTCAGGACTGAGAAGGAAAAGCTGATATGGTTAAAATATTGTAATGTTCAATTATAAATATATTACTAAATATTCTGACTAGCAGACTTCCTATCTCTTGGTCTGGACAGTCTGTCTAACGTAAGCTAGAATACAGAACTGTCAGTTTGTTCCTTTTAGAGGCTGTGTGGTAATCAGAGAAAAAATCTCTTTTCCCTTGTCACGGTTCCCCCCGCCCTCGTCAGTCACTGTGCAAATACATGTGTTTAGGGAAATGCATGGAGAAGGAAACAGCACCCCACTCCAGTATTCTTGCCTGGAGAATTCCATGGACAGAGGAGCATGGCAGGCTACAGTCTGTGGGGTCACAAGAGTCGGACACAACTTAGCGACTAAACTACTACTACTAAAATTCACATTGGAGAAGGAAATGGCAAACCACTCCAGTATTCTTGCCTGGAGAATTCCATGGACAGAGGAGCCTGGCGGGCTGCACTCCATGGGGTCACAGAGAGTGGGACACGACTGAGTGACTAACACACACACAAGGGAATGCAGAGGGCTCAGAAAAGAGTATCCCCTTGTCTAGGAGAGAAACAACACTTCTCCTGCTAAATGAACCACAGATGTCACCTTAATGTACAAAAGACAGTATGTGTTGTCTTTGCATCTTGATCGTGACTCCAAGATTACCAGAACTCTTGTCATTTTTATTATTTCCCCCTCCCACTCCCTTCTACATAGTGTATTCATTTAGCCTGAATTCCCGATTCCTAATATCACAGAAGGTGTTAATCTTTTCTCTAAGGGTCAGAATGGGTTCTGGTAAATCATAAAACTGATGTTCTGGGAAGAATTGCTAATTGCTATTCTAACAGAGTTCTTTGTACCTTTGTATCTATGGAAGGAAGGGAAATTTTTCTCTTTACTAATTATTTTTCCTTCTCCTTAGAGTGCCAATTTCATTTAGTAGGACTATTTTAAAACTATTCTTTAGAAGATGATTTCTGTCATTCTTTATAATATCTAATTCTTGTGGGACTCATTATGCAGGTTTTCCAAAGCCGCTTTCTATCTGTGTGATGTACAAACAATATTTTCTCTTCTCCATTTTTACATCCTTAATACATCTATACCCTCTACTATGAAAAATGTCTACTTTTGCTTTAATCCTCATTTCTTTATCTGTCATTACCTTTAGGTCTATCATGGAATCACTTTAAATCCAACAAATAAAATCTTATTTTTAAAGTGCTCAGTTTTCAGAATTGGAAGAATGTTATTACCGAGAAAGTGGCTATCAGAACTCACCTAACATGCCTTTCAGGCACTTCCCAGCCCTGAAAAAAACCAGAAGAGCCAGTAGTGAGAGCCCCCAGCTCAGTGTTTCAGATGAGCTTACCATCAGAATCAATTAGCTCTTTGGCTCTTCTCCAGCTGCTCAGGTGCATGGAAAAGTCTGCTTGGGCTGCCACAACCAAATACCATCTACTGAGGTGGCTTAAACAAAAGAAATTTATTGTCCCACAGTCTGGAGGCTGAAAGTCCAAGATCAAGGTGCTAGCAAGGTTGATTCCTGCTGAGAGCTCTTCTCCTGACTTGTAGATGCCCGTCTTCTTGCTATGTCCTCTCATGGCCTTTGCTCTGCATGAAGAAAGATCTTTAGTGTTTTTTCCCCTTTTTAATTTTATGTATTAATTTATTTTTGGCAGCACTGGGTCTTTGCTGCTGTGTGGGCTTTTCTCTAGTTGCAGCGAGCAGGGGATACTCTTTGTTGGAATCTCTATTCTGAGGATTCAGTTTTCACCTTCCCTGCTTCCACAGTATAACGAACCTTGGCATGTCTCTTGGGTGATCTTAATTGTATCTAACTTTTCCCTCTGAAAACTGGAAGCATTAGTCACTCAGTCATGTCTGACTCTTTGAGAGTAGACTGTAACCCACCAGGCTCCTCTGTCCATGAAATTCTCCAGGCAAGAATACTGAAGTGAGTTGCCATTTCCTTCTCCAGGGGATCTTTCTGACCCAGGAATCGAACCCGCGTCTCATGTGTTGCAGGCAGATTCTTTACCGACTGAACCACCAGGGAAGGCCACTTTTCACTCTAGTGTCTATTCCTGGTTCTTGGTTCCTTTGCCTCTATGTTTCAGGTACCGCTTCTGTAGATCTATGTTTTAGACTATTCACTGGATTGTCTCCTCAGCTCTTTCCTCAGGAGACAAATTTTTCTAAGAAATGATAGAATGATTTTCATTTGATAGTAACATTTTAGTTGAATTCCCTTAAAGATGGGTGAACCCTACCCATTACCTACCTCCTACATACCTACCTACTCCCACACAAGCATACAGCCTGCTGCTCCCTCAGTCTGCTCCACTGTCTCCACTGTCAGTCTGTCAGTTACTGTAACACTAAACCCTAGTCAGGAAGCTCTGCTCTGTCCTGCCTGACTTCTTTGAATTCCATGTAAACATGAAACAAACCACATACCCTATAGTTTTGTTCATTCGTTTGTTTTAAATAAGAACAAAGTAGTACTGCCATTCAGTGGTAACCCATGATAGCTCAGATTTTTGAAAGATAAGTTATTTTTAACATTGAACCTGAAACTGAAGAGCTGAAGTCACTTACTGACAATGCTATCATGAGATTTGTTTAAATTAATTGTTTTTCATGCTTTTTATTAAATTTTAATGTCATTGTTCCCACCCCTCATTAATTACATTTTTTTTCTAAATTGAGCCATATATATTTAACATCTCTACACTCTAAACTCTAATATAACAAAATAAGTGTTTCCATGGTTTTGTAATATAGTTTCTTCTATAATAGTTTTTGGACTCTTTTCACTATCAAGTTTTATGAAAATTCCAGGTAAATGGCTTATATTTTTGAGGAATAAGAAGGTGGCATGGGTAAAGGAGAGACTGTATTTCTAGTGAGAAAAAGAATCCTCTGAAGAACTTTGTACACCAGTGAAGCCCAAAGAGAGAATTGAAATTGATGTCTCTGGGGCAAAACAGCTCATATAGCCATAGGCAAAATTCTACCAACCCATCTGAACACATCTAACTGATGAGAAACTATGTTGCTTGAGATTCTTCTGTTTTCCCAAATGTGCTTAGACTCCTATATCCTTTGTGCTTTCAGTGGAAATGCTCCAGGAAGAATTGCAGTGATTTAAAAATAGATACTGCCACACTTTTCTTTTCATATTTCAGTGGCATCTGACTGCAGATTATTTGAGGAGCTCAAATTCCAAAATATCCTAAACCTGCTTTGAAAACAAACAAAAACCTATGAGTTCTGTGCATTCACTATTAATGTACAGCTTGTGAAAACTAGCCTGTCACAAAAATCCAGAAAAAAGTTAGTACTTGATGCATCTGTGTCTAAAGGACTCCCTAATGCTGAAGGATGGATAAAATTTGTCTTCAGAATTATTGTTCCTTTAGAGCATATTATTTCTTTAATTGAAAAGATTTTAAAAGTAACATAGATGTTGCAAGAAGATTGCTGTGCCAAACCCTTTTTTAATGGATTTTTTGTTTTTAATGTTTACACATTGATTATAAAAATAATATATAGTCATTCTGTAAATTTTGTAAAAATGTATCAATAAAAATAAATTACCTTTTCATTAACCTACCAACTTGAAATGATATACTAACATTTCAGCAAACATCTTTCCAAATTTTTCTATACATTTTATAGAGCTTAAATATATAACTTTTACAACATTTTGCCATAAATATCTTCTTAGATTACTAAGAGGTTTTCTAAATATAATATTAAATATCTATGTAATATTCTTTCACATGAACATTCCATAGATTTTTAAACATTCTTTTAACATGAGAATTTAGTTTGTTTTTAATTTTTCATTATTATAACTAGCACTGTATAAATCTTGTGTGCAATTTCTTCATTATTTTTTCAGGGTAAATTCCTAAGTGAGGAACTATTGGATGAATAAAAAAAATATTTGTGAAAATGAGAAAACTTAATGCTGGGGTTTCTAACCTGTGAGTGTGCAGATACCTCTAAGACTCTGATATAAGTTCTGCCCTACTTCCAGAAAAATGCTAACAATTAGTTTCCTTCACATAAAGATAATATAAAATATTTTTAAGTATGTCTCCCTTACTCAAAACACTTTGAAATTCTGAAAATAACAAAAAGCAAATTTAAGTTTTACTCAAAAGTAAATTTCAACCGAATGTCTTTGTTTCAAATGAGCTTAAATTTTGGATGACAGCACATGCAATTTGAGTCACTAGGTGACTTTCGATGGCTGCAAGTGCTGAAAACTCAGACTCACAAAACTTTGCAGAATCACAAATTGAATCACAGAGCTTTACCAGATGAGTAAATTGTATCAATGAGCCTCAGGATGCTCCAGAATTCTTCCAATTGAAATCATGTCCAAACATGTCACTAGTTCACAAATGAATAAAGCTATCTTCTGTCAGAATTTGCTTTGCTGATGCTGTCCATTTTACTAAGGGAGAGTTTAGAAATAATACTTCAGTTTCAACATAATCTGAGCAGGAATTTTAAAAGAATTACATAATGTTCTTAAGTATGAGCAAGTTTCTGCCTGTAGAAAAACTGACCCAGTTTTGGCAGTCTAGCTCCACCCAGCAAAGGAAGTTTGTTTAAGTTTGCAAAGTTTGTAGAGTTACCTGCTTCCAATCCCCCAAGAGCAAGCATGTCAAAACAAAAACAACAACATTTTTATGTTTTTTCCAGGGCAACGATAGTTGTGATTGCAGGACTTTGAGTGAAAAGATTTTTCTTAACCCTATAGCCAAAACTCTTCAAATAAACCAAACCCATCATCTGGTAAGTAAGCTATACATTAATCAATCAAACACTTTAGAAAGCTTTTTTGGAAAGCCTATGTGGTTAAAATTTTCAAATTCTGTCCACTTTTCTTTATAAAGCCTCTTGAAAAAAAGGTGATTCCAGATTTAAGCTTTCAGAAAGTTGGCAAATTTTACAATATCATAGATCTAGCAAAAAATGACAGGAGGCGTAAGAGTCCTGGTGCCAATCTACAGGGGCACCACTAAGATGGGCAATTTAGTCTTGGGTGTGACAGCATATGCAATAGTCTCCCCTTATCTGCAGAGTATATGTTCCAAGAACCCCAGTGGATGCTTGAAATTAAAGACAGTATGATTATATGCATATATATATATATATATGAGTGAGTGAGTGAGTGAGTGAAGTTGCTAGTCGTGTCCGACTCTTTGCGACCCCATGGACTGTAGCCTACCAGGCTCCTTCCTCCATGGGATTCTCCAGACAAGAGTACTGGAGTAGGTTGCCATTTCCCTCTGCAGGGGATCTTCCTGACCCAGGGATCGAATCCAGGTCTCCCACATGCCAGGCAGACACTTTAATCTCTGAGCCACCAGGGAAGCCCTATATCAGTTCAGTTCAGTTCAGTCGCTCAGTCATGTCCGACTCTGTGACCCCATGAATCGCAGCACGCCAGGCCTCCCTGTCTATCACCATCTCCCGGAGTTCACTCAAATTCACGTCCATCGAGACGGTGATGCCATCCAGCCATCTCATCCTCGGTCGTCCCCTTCTCCTCTTGCCCCCAATCCNAGCATATATACTTTGCTTTTTCATGTACATACATACATATGATGGAGAAGGAAATGGCACCCCACCCAGTATTCTTGCCTAGAAAATCCCATGGACAGAGGTGCCTGGCCAACTACAGTCCATGGATCACAAAGAGTCAGACATGACTGAATAACTTCACTTTCACTTTCACATACATATGATGACACTTAATCTATAATTAGGCAACTATTAATAAAATAGAACAATTATAAGAATATACTATAATAAAAGTTATGTGAATGTGGCCTATCTCAAAATGTCTTTACAAATGAATGCCTTTTCCATCTTAACTAAGCACTTATCACATACTGTGGCTGCAACTTTTGTAGTTTGAGATGTGACAGCAAAACTAGCATGAATTTCTTTTTGATTCTTCACAATTTCATGGAGAGAAGATCTGTTCTTACCATAGATTTTAGCAATTGAAAACTTATGAATTGTTTATTTCTGGAATTTTCCACTTAATGTTTTCAGATCTCTGTTAACCTGAAACTGCAAATTATGGGGGACTAGAGTATAGAGACTGAGCTTGCTATAGAATGAATGTAGCCCTCTAAATATGTAAATTAAAATCTAATCTCTAATGTGAATGGTATTAGGAGGTGAAGCCTTTAGTGGGTGATTAGGTCAGAGAACAGAGCCCTCATGAATGAGATTCTTGCCCTTATAGAGCCTAGAAAACTTCTTTGCCATTTCTGCCATGGGAGGATACAACAAGAAGTTAATCTATGAAACAGGAGACAGGCTCTCACCAGACACCAAACCTCATCAGACAGAGTCTGCTGGTGACTTGATCTTGGACTTCCAGCCTCTAGAATTATGAGAAATAAATTTCTGTTATTTGTAAGCCACCCAGTCTATGGTATTTTGGAAAACCAGATGTATGATCAAGCATTGCAGATATTGTATAAAAGACTACCAAGATTCTTGCCCCTATTGAAGTTTTGCTTGGGAGAAACCTTCCATTTTAAAGACATAAACATTTGAGTTTCTAAAAGGGGCTCACAAAAACAGGAATTCTGTTATGACATTAGCATGCATATAACATAGAATTACTAGATGCAGTCTGCCCTGAGAGAAGTGAGTGATGCTATACAGTTCCAGTTCTTGCTGGAGGCAAATGTTTTAGCTGCCTATTTCTTCATGTTTCATTTCAAAATATTTGAAGAAAAATCATCAATTATGAAGTTGATGGGTTTGACAGAAACACTGCCCATATTTTCTTTGGTTTCTCTAAGTCACAATCCAGTTCAGCCTTTTCCAGAATACATGGCTTCACCAAATCCTTCAAAGTATATGTGGCTTCTTTTGACTAATAACATAGAATTACTAGATGCAGTCTGCCCTGAGAGAAGTGAGTGATGCTATACAGTTCCAGTTCTTGCTGGAGGCAAATGTTTTAGCTGCCTATTTCTTCATGTTTCATTTCAAAATATTTGAAGAAAAATCATCAATTATGAAGTTGATGGGTTTGACAGAAACACTGCCCATATTTTCTTTGGTTTCTCTAAGTCACAATCCAGTTCAGCCTTTTCCAGAATACATGGCTTCACCAAATCCTTCAAAGTATATGTGGCTTCTTTTGACTGGCAATGTGACAAGCAGTCTTACAAAAATACAGAAAGGTTTTTGTGCTGAGGGAAATTTAAGAACTGGTTATTTCCTTGTCTTTTCAAGCTGAGCTATCTTTTTAAAAATCCACACTGTTTGTTTCATGTTTTCATTGACAAAATCTTTGACACATAGGAAATATTAAGGTTTTGCATCACATTATATTCAGTAATGAAAGTGAAACCAAAGTATACCTTAAGTATTTTAACAAATGATTTTAATTTTTGTGTGTTTTCCAGCTTAGATTTGGACAGATATGAACAGCAACAGTACATCCTTTATTGTGAAATATGTTTGCTTTAATTTAAATTAACATAAATTATATGAAAAGTCAGAGTATTGTGCTATTACCTGATGTGAGGTTTCATTCTACCCCATGGTCAATAACAGAGTTAGGATAAAATATTTCAACACAATTTTCAAAATGAAGGGGAAAATAAATTCACAAACATCTATAGACACATCTGTAGAAGTGCATATATATTGCATACCTCAGCACACTTAGCAACATTATTTGAATACATTTTTTTTCATACAACTTCTAAAGTGATGGGAAAAACACTAAAGTTATATTAATAATCACATTATCTCAATTGGAATTATATTCAGAGACTATAAATTCAAAGGCTGAGTAATCCTTTTGTAAACATTTTCATCAAAAATAAGGGAATTTTCAAAATGTGCAGATGTCTTCTTTGAGTTTCCATTGGCTAGAACTGTGTCACATTAGAAGGGTCACAGTCTTTATATTCTATCATGTACAACAATGAAAGGAAATCAATGTATGCTTAGACATTGTTGCACTTTCTTACTTTGGAAGTTTTCTAACTTAAGCTAGGTTCATTGTAAACAAAAGTGATTACCCATGATTATAATAGCTGGATACATTTTCTTTAATTCCTAACAAGAGAAATAATTCTAGATGTCATCATGTGGAGATAGTAAGGATCATATACTGATGGTGCTCATTTAGCATACCATGCCACCACCTATATTAATCAGAATAGGCTAGGTTGATGAAGCATTAACAATCAACCTTAACTTAGTCTTGCCTGGAGAATCCCCATGGAAAGAAGAACCTGGTGGGCTGCAGTCCATGGGGTAACAGAGTTGGACATGACAAAGCGACCAAGCACATATCTTAATGGCCTAACACAGAAAATATTTAGTTTTCATTCCCAAAAAATCCCAAAAGATGATGCTGATAAAGTATTGCACTCATTTGCCAGCAAATTTGGAAAATTCAGCAGTGGCCACAGGACTGGAAAAGGTCAGTTTTCATTCAGATCCCAAAGAAGGGCAAGGCCAAAGAATGTTCTAAATACTAGACAATTGTGCTCATTCCACATGCTAGTAAGCTTATGCTTAAAATCCTTCAAGCAGGCTTCAACAGTCCTTGAACTGGGAACTTTCAGATGTACAAGCTAGGTTTAGAAAAGGCAGAGGAACTAGAAATCAAATTGTCGCCATTTGTTGGATCATGGAGAAAGCAAGGGAATTCCAGATAAACAGCTACTTCTTCTTCATTGACTATGCTAATGTCTTTGACTGTGTGGATCATAACAAACTGGAAAATTCCTAAAGAGATTGGGAGTACCTGATCACCTTACCTGTCTCCTGAGAAGCCTGTATGCAGGTTAAGAAACAGTCATTAGAAATGGACTGGAACAAATGACTGGTTCAAAATTGGGAAAGGAGTATGACAAGGCTGTATATTGTCACTCAACTACTATGCAGAGTACATCATCTGAAATGCCCATCTGGATGAATTACAAGCTGGAATCAAGATTGATGGGAGAAATATCAACAACCTCAGATATGCAAATGATACCACTCTAATGGCAGAAAGTGAAGAGGAACTAAACAGCCTTTTGAGGGTGAAAGATGAGAATGAAGTTTTAAGCTGGCTTAAAACTCAATATTCAAAAAAACTAAGATCACAGCATCTGGTCCCATCACTTCATGGCAAATAGAAGTGGAAAAAGTGGAAACAATGACAGATTTTATTTTCTTGGGCTCCAAAATCATTATGGACGGTGAGTGCAGCCATAAAATTAAAAGACGCTTGCTCCTTGGAAGAAAAGTTATAACAAACCTAGACAGCATAAAAAGCAGAGTCTAGTCAAAGCTATGGTTTTTCCAGTAGTCATGTACAGATGTGAGGGTTTGACCATAAAGAAAACTGAGCATTGAAGAATTGATGCCTTTTAATTATGGTGCTGGAGAAGACTCTTGAGAGTCCCTTGGACAGTAAGGAAATCAAACCAGTCAATCTTAAAGGAAAATAACTCTGAACATGCATTGGAAGTACTGAAGCTTCAATACTTTGGCCACCAGATGCGGAGAGCCAATTCACTCAAAAGGACCCTGATGCTGGATGTATCACTGATCCTGTTTCTGATGCCAGTTATCTTGCTGTTCATGCTGTCCACACTGTGCACTGTTTGCTGAATCTAGGGTAGGCAAGGTGCAGGCTAAGTGGCTGGATGGAAATGTGAGGAGCCGTAGGAATTACAGACCCTTTTATTCTCTCCTGGTTGGCATGGCAGCCATAACACAAGCTCTCTCCTGGCTGACACAGCAGCCATTGCAGCAGCCACAGCATAAATAACGGAGCCATAAAATAACCTCATATAACATCACCATAATGTTGCTACAATGTAGATCCAATGCAGCAGCAGCCAGGCTTTCATGGTGAAGCTCATATAGGCATATTGCACAAAGTATCTCGTGATGAAGCAAGTACCTTGTGACGCTCATGTGCGATGCTATAAATGATCTCAGCTGTTACATAGTTGTTATTTACAAAATGTGGGTTACAGAGCCTGAAGATGCCATCTTGGCTAATTTGCTCTCTCCCTACCCTGGGGAAGATTGAAAGTAAAAGGAGAAGGAGAGGGCAGAGGATGAGATGGTTAGATAGCATTGCTGACTTAATGGACACAAATTTGAGCAAACTCTGGGAGATAGTGAGGGACAGAGGAGCCTGGTGTGCTACAATCTGTGGGGTCACAAAGAATTGGACATGGCCTAGTGACTTAGTGACTAAATCAACAACCCACAAAATCCAGTGTGGGTTGAGACATCCCTCTCCGCAGTTTCCCTCCACGTGGTGGTGATTCCTACAATAAGTAGACTGCTGCTAAGTGACTTCAGTCGTGTCTGACTCTGTGTGACCCCATAGACGGCAGCCCACCAGGCTCCCCCATCCCTGGGATTCTCCAGGCAAGAACACTGGAGTGGGTTGCCATTTCCTTCTCCAATGCATGTAAATGAAAAGTGAAAGGGAAGTCGCTCAGTTGTGTCCAACTCTTAGCGATCCCATGGACTGCAGCCTACTAGGCTCCTCCATCCATGGGATTTTCCAGGCAAGAGTACTGGAGTGGGGTGCCACTGCAATAACTTGACTCAACCATTTAAACAGAAGTTTCCACGATTGTCAAAGAAGAGAAGTAGGAGCTGAGGAATTGTGCACTATGTCATAAGTTTTTCAGCCCAGAAATGACACATATGTCCGCACAGCCCTTTGAACAGAAATACAAACATGATCCCACCTACATATGAGAGGTCTGGGAAATAGTTTGATAATTACTCAGAGGAGTACAGAACTGGATATTGGTGAGTAGTAATAATATCTACTAAGCCATTCTAGATTCCTTTAGTATGAGGGGAAATATTTTTCAAAGAAGTGAGAAGAAGGAAATCAAGACACTGTAGTGATCTTTGGGATCTTAGTTAAGGACCCTCGATTTATTTTCTAAAAGTTATAAATCCAACTTTCACTCAACTGGTTCCAGTAATAAGCAGAATCATTTAGTGAATTTAACATGCATTTTATGTTCAGTTCTCAAGGTTACCATTTACCAACTCTGTGAGTGTGTGTTCTTGGACAAATGACTTTGTATCTCTTATTCTTGATTTTCTCATCCTAAGAAGGAAGATAATAATGTCAAACTTCCATGATATTATTACTTTTGGAGAGTAAATGAGATATTATGAAAAATTAACTAGCACTGTCTCTGCCACATACTTTGTGGCTATAAGATTGAACTCTGAAAAACAAAGCTTGCATCTTAGCTGTCACTCACCAGTGCCTAATCTTAGGAAAATTACTTAAATCTCCTGACCTTCAACATTCTTATCTATAAAATAAGGGTCAATATAGTACCTACCTCAGAGTCGGAAATGACTGAAGTGACTTAGCAGCAGCAGCAGCATAGGGTTTTTAGGATTCAATTATATAATATCTATAGAATATTTGGCAATCCACTCCAGCACTCTTGCCTGGAAAATCCCATGGACGGAGGAGCCTGATAGGCTACAGTCCATGGGGTCGCAAAGAGTAGGACACGACTGAGCAATTTCACTTTCACTCTCATAGAATATTTAACAAATTTCTCAATAAATGTTGGCAATTATCATCATCATTATTATTAACACTGCAGCGTGTTTGCAGATTCATGTCAGAAATTTGGCCTGCTTGAAACAGTGTCAGACTTTATTTTTTGGGGCTCCAAAATCACTGCAGATGTGACTGCAGCCATGAAATTAAAAGATGCTTACTCCTTGGAAGAAAAGTTATGACCAACCTAGATAGTATATTCAAAAGCAGAGACATTACTTTGCCAACTAAGTTCCGTCTAGTCAAGGCTATGGTTTTTCCTGTGGTCATGTATGGATGTGAGAGTTGGACTGTGAAGAAGGCTGAGCGCCAAAGAACTGATGCTTTGAACTGTGGTGTTGGAGAAGACTCTTGAGAGTCCCTTGGACTACAAGGAGATCCAACCAGTCCATTCTGAAGGAGATCAACCCTGGGATTTCTTTGGAAGGAATGATGCTAAAACTTAAGCTCCAGTACTTTGGCCACCTCATGCGAAGAGTTGACTCATTGGAAAAGACCCTGATGCTGGGAGGGATTGGGGGCAGGAGGAGAAGGGGACGACCAAGGATGAGATGGCTGGATGGCATCACGGACTCGATGGACGTGAGTCTGAGTGTACTCCGGGAGTTGATAATGGACAGGGAGGCCTGGCGTGCTGTGATTCATGGGGTCGCAAAGAGTCAGACACAACTGAGCAACTGAACTGAACTGAACTAAGTCAAGCTTTGGATAATGCATTTAATAACTAGTTATCAAAATATAATCCATGGACCAAGAGAATTGGCATATTTTAGGAGTTTTTTAGAAATGCAAACTCTGCCCTGCACCTACAGAATCAGAATATATAGTTTAAAGAGATTCTCAGGTGATTCTTATACACGCTGAAGTTTGAGAAGCACTACCCCACTATATTAGAAAGGGAAATTAAAATCTACTCCAATATTCCTGCCTAGAGAATTCTATGGACAGACAAGCCTGGCAGGCTACAATCCACAGGGTCACAAAGAGTCAGACGCGACTAAGCGCCTATCACTTTCACACTTTCACTGTACTATATGGAATGGTTGAGTGTTTTCATGCAGTGTATATATTATCAGAGTGGTGACAAATAGGATGTCCAAGAAGGTGACACAGTGTTTTGGAAAGGGCATTGGATTGAGAGTCAGAACATCAACATTGAAATTTGAACTCTTCCACTGACAAGCTGATTGACCTTATACAGATAATTTATTTCAGCCCTTTTCCTCATTTATGAAATGAAAGACTTAAACTCTACCTACGGTTCTTAATCTGGAAGATACATCAGAATTAGTAGAGGGAGTCACTACAAAATATCTGACTAGCCTACAACACATGAAGATTCTAATTCATAGATCTGGAGAAAGCTGCCTTTTAATGGCAGTCTCCAGAGGTGGGAGGAGTAATAAACTGGAGAGGGGACCCCTGTAAGATAACCTCAGAAAAGAGCAAAGGGTGGGAACCTGGAAGCCAGCATGCATCATGCAATAGACATGAACAAGTGCTCCTGTGCAAGAGGACTTCCCAGGTGGTGCTAGTGGTAAAGAATCCACCTACCGATGCAGGAGACAAAGGAGATGCAGGTTCAATTCCTGGGTTGGGAAGATCCCCTGGAGTAGGAAATGGCAACCCATTCCAGTATTCTTGCCTGGAGAACCCCATGGCCAGGGGAGCCTGGCCAGCTATAGTCCATAGGGTTGCAAAAGAGTTGGACATGACTAAGCACACATGCATGCACTAATATATAAAATAGATAACAAACAAGGACCTATTGTATAGCACAAGGCACTCTACTCAGTACCCTTAATGTACTATATGGGAAAAGAATCTAAAAAAGAGTGGACATATATATATATATATATATAAAACTGATTCCCTTCGCTGTACACTTGAAACTAACACAACATTGTAAATAAACTATACTCCAATAACATTTTTTTTAAGTGTTAAGAATTTCAAGGCAGTGACAGCAGAGCATTAAAACCAAATGTAGGTACCTTCTGCACATTGGCTCTTAGAAAATGCACAGGTCACAGGCCCTACAAGACTAAACGAACCCTGGACAAAACTAAAGGAATTCTGGAGGCCTGGAAAATACACTAGCTAAGCAATTATTTGGGGCAGTTGATTTGAATCCCTTCACTTTGTTTCTCTGGGGCTTAATTACCACACCTATAAGAGCAGCTCTGATATTCTATGACTCTATGGCACACATTGGAGTTTCCTAGAAAATGCATTGCTTAATTTCTCACTCCATTGAATAAATTTTTAAATGACACTGGGCTCATGAAACAAATTAATTTGGATTTTTGTTTCCCGCTCTGACCTGTCTTTTGTTTAATGTGTGCTACTCACCATGAAACAGAGTAATATAGGGCTAATATAACTAATAAAAAGTATTTTTCCAATATCCGAATGCAAACAATTCATATTTTCAGATAATAAGGCTTATTGGGAGTAGCCATGCAAATAGTTACAGGTCACAGCACTCCACTGGGAGAAGAGTACAGATTTACATGGAAAAACAGTGGAGATAAACACCAAAATCTGGTGCTAATATGCGTGCATTATTTGGACTTATCTCAATTATTTGAAATATTTAGTCATACCAATAGCTTTGTTCCCATTATATTCAGTTTTCTATAGTCTAAAACAGTGACTGTTTCAAAAATACAAGGCTACATGAATGTTTATCCTCCTGATTGTTATTAAAGACCTTCACTACACAGACTACACTACACTCTCTTCTCTCAAAAAGAGAATTTGGCAAAGCACCAGTGAGATACAAGCTTAGCATGTGTGACCAAGAGTAATTCAAAATTACTAGAAGGGAGACAGGAAAAAAATAAATTAATCCATACTCCCTGCAAGGGATAAAAAAAAAATGGGCAGAAAGCTTGATTAAAAAAAAAAATCTCCAAGTCGAAAAGACTATTTGAACAAAAGCAGCACTTGAAAAGATGAAACAGAATACCCCAGGCAGAACAGAAATGGTATCCACTGGAAAGCTAATGTTCCCTGAAGAAGGAAACTCCCCAGAAATTCAGAACAAAGATAAAGGCATAAAGAATCAAAGTGCACATTAAGAATATTAAATTCTACTAAGTGAATAAAGTGCTTGATTCATAAACAAGCACAGTAAGGAAGCTCTCTAAGGAGTATTGTGTTCTGCTTGAAAATGCAGGCAATGAGTACAAACAGGCACACAGGCCATGCAGAGACCAACACCTTACCATGATTTCTTGTTCAGGGTTCTTGGCATAGGACCACAGTGTTTATGAAATGTTGTCTTACTGGGTTGCTATGGACTGAGTGTTTGTGTCCCCCCATCTCCCAGTTCATATCTTAAAGCTCTAATCCCCAATGTGCTAGTGTTTGGAGGTCGGGCTTTTGGAGTAATTAGGTTTAGAGGAGATCATGAGAGTGGAGCCCCCATGATATGATCATAAGGCCAGACCTCTCTCTGTGTCTGCCTTGTGAGGACACAGCAAGCTGGAAGAGGGCTCTCATCAGTCACCCATTACCACCAGTACCTTGAGGGTGGACTTCCTGGCCTCCAGAACTATGAGAAATAAATGTTTGTGGTTTAACCCAGACAATCTGTGGTATTTATTATAGCTGCCCATGTTGATGAGGACAAGGATTCTTTTCAGACTCTTAGAGATGATATCCGCACCCCCCACACCCTGAAATCAAAAGACATCAAGGTAGAGTTAAATTAAGCTACTTTGTATAGTTTTTAAGTTTTGTTGAACATCATCACTTTTTATGTTTGCTTTAATTTATCAAATATTTATTGAGCACTTAGTATCTGCCAGGCTCTGCACTAGGCTGTCTAGTCAAGGCTATGGTTTTTCCTGTGGTCATGTATGGATGTGAGAGTTGGACTGTGAAGAAAGCTGAGCGCTGAAGAATTGATGCTTTTGAACTGTGGTGTTGGAGAAGACTCTTGAGAGTCCCTTGGACTGCAAGGAGATTCAACCAGTCCATTCTAAAGGGTGTTCATTGGAAGGACTGATGCTGAAGCTGAAACTCCAATACTTTGGCCACCTGATGTCGAGAGCTGACTCACTGGAAAAGACCCTGATGCTGGGAGGGATCGGGGGCAGGAGGAGAAGGAGACGACAGGATGAGATGGTTGGATGGCATCACCGGCTTGATGCGCATGAGTTTGGGTAAACTCCGGGAGTTGGTGATGGACAGGGAGGCCTGGCGTGCTGCAATTCATGGGATCGCAAAGAGTTGGACACAACTGAGTGACTGAACCGAACTGACTGAATATTCTACTATATATTTTTGCCAGATTGGACTAATAATCATCCTCCTATTATGAGATATTTAGGCTTTCCCTTGACTTTTAGCAAGTATAAGCAATAATGCATAAAACACAATTGAACTCTTTATATTTTGCATATATGCTGAATGCATGTTTAGGACAAATTATCATGCATAAATTGATTTATGAAAGCTTCTATACTTTTTAAATGTTTCAAAGTTGTCTCTCAAAGGGCTTGACAACACATAGGTATAGAAATAGTACATATTTCCTCAAACTCACATAACAGATTTCAATCCTTTATTTTTAATATAAATTTATTTATTTTAATTGGAGGTTAATTACTTTACAATATTGTATTGGTTTTGCCATACATCAACGTGAATCCGCCACAGGTATACATGTGTTCCCCATCCTGAACCCCCTCCCTCTTCCCTCCCTGTACCATCCTTCTGGGTCTTATGATGAGTGAAATATTATATCAAAATGTGATTTGCATTTGTTTTTCACTAAAAATAAATTTTAATTATTAAAAAAATACATAGCACACATGGAAAACGTAGAGGGTAGAGGTATAATACAGTGACAGAAATATGAACCTTTTTTGTCAACTAAGTTTTTCAGAGGGAAGCTCATACTGTTAGCAGTTTATGACTCTTTTGGCGTCTTTGACCAAAAACTCCTTTTTAACCCCAATATCATCTTTACTAGGTAAAGATACTGCCTATGCGGACAGGATGTAAACAAAACAAACCTCTCCAAAACAACCCGGTGCCTTGGATGGGGAAACTAAAGCAATCCTATGGCCCCCAGTTAATAGCCATCAGTGGACAAGATTGACTTTAAGGAACATTGTGAAGCTAGAGAAGTTTTCTTAGGCTCTTTCTCCCCCCTCCCTTTTTTTTCTTTTTCCAGAATCCACCGCTCTGGACTCTCAAAACCAGCCTGTGGCTCTGGGACCCTAAAGGCAGCCTTTAATTCCTTTTAAAAACAGAAAATTATTGGAGATCATTAAAGTAACAATTAGGGCTATGGTTTATTGAGCATTTAGTAACTATCAAACCTCATGCTTAGCATTTCCATATGATATCTCATTTAATTTTCACAATCCTAAGACAATATTTAATTCATTTTATGGTTAAGGAAACAGACTCAGTGAAGTTATTCAGCTGCTATTGCATAGCTTATAAGTAGAACAGGGTTTCAACCCAGATCTATGTAACTAAGTTCTGTCCTTAAAACTAATTAACGCTGAATCTATAAACAAATTCTTGTCACTGTGTTAATAATTAAGAGGAAAGGAAATTATCTTCTTCCCAAGGTGTCTGTATTTCAAAAGACTGCATTGGAGAATGCAAACCATTCATACCAAAGGAATGATTGAATAACATTGGGATCAGTTCAGTTCAGTCGCTCAGTCGTGTCCAACTCTGTGTTACCCCACGGACTGCAGTACGACAAGCTTCCCTGTCCATCAACAGCTCCCGGAGTTTACTCAAACTCATGTCCATTGAGTTGTGATACCATCCAACCATCTCATCCTCTGTCATCCCCTTCTCCTCCCACCTTCAATCTTTCATAGCATCAGGGTCTTTTCAAATGAATCGGTTCTTCTCATCAGGTGGCCAAAGTATTGGAGTTTCAGCTTTAACATTAGTCCTTCCAATGAATATTCAGGACTGATTTCCTTTAGATGGACTTGTTGGCTCTCCTTGCAGTTCAAGTGACTCTGAAGCGTTTTCTCCAACACCACAGTTCAAAAGCATCAATTCTTCTGTGCTCAGCTTTCTTTATGGTCCAACTCTCACATCCATACATGACTACTGGAAAAACTATAGCCTTGACTGGATGGACCTTTGTTGGCAAAGTAATGTCTCTGCTTTTTAATACACTGTCTAGGTTGGTCATAACTTTTCTTCCAAGGAGTAAGCATCTTTTAATTTCATGGCTGCAATCACCATCTACAGTGATTTTGGAGCTTCTCCAAAAATAAAGTCTGCCACTGTTTCCCCATCTACTTGCCATGAAGTGATGGGACCAGATGCCATGATCTTCATTTTCTGAATGTTCAGTTTTAAGCCAACTTTTTCACTCTCCTCTTTCACTTTCAAAAGGCTCTTTAGTTCTTCTTCACTTCTTCCATAAGGAGGTGTCATCTGCATATCTGAGGTTATTGATATATTTCCGGCCATCTTGATTCCAGCTTATGCTTCATCCAGCCCAGTGTTTCTCATGATGTCTGGCTCTAGGTGAATGATCACACCATCATGATTATCTGGGTCATGAAGATCTTTTTTGTATAGTTCTCCTGTATATTTTTGCCACCACTTCTTAATATTGTCTACTTGTGTTAGGTCCATACTATTTCTGTCCTTTATCGAGCCCATCTTTTCATGAAATGTTCTCTTGGTATCTCTGATTTTCTTGAAGAGATATCTGGTCTTTCCCATTCTACTATTTTCCTCTATTTCTTTGCACTGATCACTGAAGAAGGCTTTCTTATCTCTCCTTGCTGTTCTTTGGAACTTGGGATGGTAAGCACTAAGAAAGAACAGGTAGGCACACATGAGACTTTTTACTGTACTTCTCTGATGTGGGGTAGGTAGGCACTTTCTCTACTTCTACAGAGGCTAACACCCAGTTCTTTAACCTGTCACATCTTTTAACCACAGCATGCATAGTTTTTGGTGGTTGTTATTTCATTCATTCATTCTCTTAGTCATCCATTTAAGAAATATTAAGAGTCATATACTGTGCAAGGCACTGGAAATGCAATGGTGAATGAGATGGATATTATTACCTTTGCCCTCAGGGTTATAGAATAATTAGACATGATGAGTTTCTAAGTACAGAACATACAACAATGGCTATTTCTGTCCACATATATATTATACCAAAGATATTCTTATATGCTAGTTATAAAATAATTTAAATCACTCTGGAGAGATGCTTAGTTTTCGTATGAAGAAGAAGAAATTAATTTTTTAAATCTATAAGAAAGCATTGTGAATTAGAAAGCATTCTTCTGGATGAATTACTTTTTGAATAAGGAACTTAGAGCTTTCAAATCAATATGGCTTATTGGATTCTGTGAATTTAGAAAGGAAATTGACTACATTTTGTTAGAAAAATAAGAGCACTAGCTCCCCACTTCTTGATAAACTCTGGAATACATACCTCTTTATTTAAAGATGAGCAAAGAGACAGGGTTTTCCAAGTCATTCAGCATTTAAATGGATCAGTCTCGCTGAATACCTTTGAGATTGGAAGGTATTAAATGTTAAAGCAAGGATATTGTTGAATACAAAGCTTACAGTAACAGATCTGTAGCAACACATTAAGACTACTTCTTTGACATGTCACATTTAGTAGATGCCCTTTTCAGGAGACCACTTAACTGCCCATTTAACAATCCATTCCTTGCATTTTGCTTTTGAAAGTGCATTGACATTTGCCCTTCTTATTTCTGTAAGCAGTGTCATAAAGCTTAATTTCAATCACAAGGTTCAGCAGCTCAGAAAATTCATACCCTTCCATTCCTCTTGTGTTGAAAAGATACTTTTTTTTTTTCCAGCAGGGAAAGGGGTAATGAGGTAAAGATTTAGTGTTCATGATTATGAGTGGTTTCTGTGGTTAATCAATTTGTCTTTTAAAAAGTGTTTTTGGCTGTGTTGTAAGTATAACTCATGTTGATATAAAACATATTTTTTTCAGTTTTTAGTTTCTGCTCATTTTAGATAAAATCTTACCATTGGTTAATTAGCATTAACAAAATACAAGTGCTACTCACTCACTTAACCATAATTGATTTTAGTTTCAAACATACTGACATTTTTTGCTTTATTTAAATATTTTGAATGGATCATTCTTTCATCAATGTTCACTATTTTTCATACCATGTATTTTTCAGTATAAATGGAAGAATATATTTAAGGAATAAACAAATTCAACTTAAAGTTGAGTATCCTCTGTATTAGTTTCCTATGGCTGCTACAACAAATGATCAGTTAATAGTCATTTGTTAGAATAAATAACAGACATTTATTCTGTTTCAGTTTGGGAGGTTAGACTTGTGAAGACAGTTTTGCTGGGCTAAATGAAGGTATTGGCAGATCCCTCCAAGCTCTCTCCAGAGGCTCTAGGGGAGAATCCATTCCTTGCTTCTTCCAGCTTCTGGTAGTTGTCCACATTCCTTGGCTTGTGACCCCATTACTGCAGTCTCTCTCTCCAGGTCATATTGTCTTCTCCTCTTCTGTGTGTCACATTTTCTTCTGCCTCCCTCTTATGAGGATACATGTGATTACATTTAAGGTCTACCCAGATAAACCAAAATAGTCTTCTCATCTCAAGATTCTTAATCCAAGCACACGTGCAAAGTCCTTTTTTCCCACATAAGGCAACATTCATAGTTTCCAGGGATTAAGACATTGATATCTTTCTCGGGGCCACTATTCAATCTACCACTCCTTCCTGAAATACATGACTTCTGTGAGCTATAGACACTTTTGTTTTTGTGGGCCTTTCCTTCAAAAGTTAATTTAAAATTATATTTTGACTGCAATGACATAAAGATAAATATTCATATATTCATTGTTATCATTAATATATTTCCATTATTATTAAGTTCATTTTTTTCCCTCTGATGTTAAAAGAAATGAAAATGAAAACATTTTTGTGGATCCCTAAAAAGTGTTATGGGCTCTAGGCACTCTGCCTAATGGAAAAATCATCCCTGCATATGCATATAGAAAGCATATAAGTTTTCTGGATCTCTGCAGCTGATAATATTTTAAAAGTACCCAAGCTCAGGAAAGAATTCTAATGTGTACACAAGTTCCTTAATTGCCCTTGAGTTTTCAAAATTCACGAGATTTCTGCTCCAGTTTAGATGTGTTCCATTTTCAAAACTCTATCACTCTTTTATCATACAATCATTAAAAGGAAAAGACAAAATAATGTCAATTTCTTCTATATCTCATTGATGTGAAAATTAATAGAAAAATAAAGTGTATGATTTTTTAATGTGATAAAATGGTTTCATTCTATATCATCTCACTGCAGATTCTGCATGTAACAATACATAGCCCATTGTGTATGTTTCCTTTTTAAATTTTAAAGATTGAATATAAGAGAGAAGTAGCACTAATAACATTGAACTAAATCATACAGCTTCAACGTGGCCTGTTTGGACGTCACCCAGTTTACACCTTATCCAAATTAGGTTTCTCAACAATAATGTTGTTCAACTATCAACAGTTCATAATTGTTAACACATTTCATTTGTGGTGCAGAACTACATTTCCTTTGGCAATACAAGGAGAGTGAGAAATCATACAAATTTTTATTTTCACTGTGTTATGAAAGATTATGTTAATCAAAGAAATCACAGCTTGGGTATCTAACAGCAAATCAAAGTTTGTTTTTTCTCCTTTAGTAGGAAAATGCTATTATTATTGTATACAGCTTTTCAAATAGGAATTCAAAAATCATACATTTTTTAACATGTAAACTTTGTTTGAGTTTAATAAACTCTTCTGATTTACATAATGCAACAGATGATATTTTATATTATATTTTATTACCTCCAGGACAGTTTTAGGTACACCTACACTAAAATGTGCTATTTTATATTTATTCATTGCTTTCTTTGGGAGAACAGAATGAGTTCTATATGAAAAGGATAGATGAATGTATCATACATACTTATTAAAGATTATTCCTATGTTTATTTTCAAATTGAATTAATTTTTTATGCTATTGTATAGTTTACAACATTCTAAGTCTCACATAGTTATGAAATCGCAGTAATAATAACAATAGTTAAACTTTTGGCTTCACATATATTGTTTCATTCATTGCTCATAACAAAATCTGAAACAGTTTCTTTTATTATTCCATTTTATTGGTGAGGATACTGAGGCACAGAGAAATTAAATAAGTTATAAAGATCACAAAGTCAGCCCTAAGCCAGATCTGTCTGCCTACAAAGCCTATACATTTAATCACCATATTATACTGTTTCTACATAGACTATCTTCCCATGTTATTATAATATTTTAGTACTCTTTGTTGAAAATGCCAATGATCATACAAAGTTTTTGATGACTGCAAAGTAATAGCCAGATTTAACTAGTAAGACACATGAATCAAATGCAGAATATACTCAGAAAGTTAACTAGAGTTTGCACTGGATAGTGTGTGTGCAGTTTAGTGGACTGAAGAATGGGATTAAAAATCCATATTTTGATAGCCTTATAGAGAAAGCTGTTTGTTTACTTTTTAACAAAGTAACAGACTAGACTGGTAACCACTGGTCAGTTTTATAAATATGTGGAAAACACAAAGATTTGGGCAGAGAAGATGAATTGTTGGTGGTGGTCTATGACCATTGTTGTTGCTGTTTAGTAGTTCAGTCTTGTCTGAATCCCTGAGACACCATGGACTGCAGCACTCCAGGCCTCCCTGTCCTTCACCATCTCCCAGAGTTTGCTCAAATTCACGTCCATTGAGTCAGTGATGCCATCCAACCATCTCATCCTCTGTCATCCCCTTCTCTTCCTACCTTCTATCTTTCCCAGGATCAGAGTCTTTTCCAATGAGTTAGCTCTTCACATCAGGTGGCCAAAGTACTGGAGCTTCAGCTTCAGCATCAGTCCTTCCAATGAATATTCAGGGTTTATTTCCTTTAGGATGGACTGGTTTGATCTTGCAGTCCAAAAAGAGGCTTCTTCAACACCACAGTTTGAAAGCATCAGTTCTTCGGCATTCAGCCTTCTGTATGGTCCAACTCTCACATCCATACGTGACTACTGAAAAAACCATAGCTTTGACTATACAGACCTTGGTCGCAAAGTAATGTCTTTGCTTTTTAATACACCGTCTAGGTTTGTCATAGCTTTTCTTCCAAGGAGCAAGCATTTTTTAATTTAATGGCTGCAGTCACCATCCACAGTGATTTTGGAGCCCAAGAAAATAAGAAGATTAATAACTCATAAGAAATATGTTGTTTTGACTAAAAAGAAAATCAAAGATGAGTCTCACTGAGGAGGTAACAGTAGTGCCACATTACAATCAGAGGACATTAAAATATAAAGGAGCCAAAGGTTTTAATTGAAAGCATTGTGTGCTATCCATTGCTGTTTTAAAAACGGGGGTATCTCTATTATAGCATGATATCAAAAGAAGTAAAATAATAATAATACATGTAGGAATGTTTGAAAAATACTAGAGCACCCTTTACTCACCCCATCATGCTGCTCAAATCCACAAATTATTTTGATGCCACAGAATCTAAGACTGGAAGAGATTGTAAGAGTTCCTGAGAACAGCTTATGAGCTCTGCAGGGTTTCCCTCTACACTATGCCTGAAAGTGAAGTCGCTCAGTCGTGTCTGACTCTTTGTGACCTCATGGACTATAGCCTACCAAGCTTCTCCGTCCATGGGGTTTTCCAGGCAAGAATACTGGAGTGGGTTGCCATTTCCTTCTCCAGGGGATCTTCCCACCTGGGGATCGAACCCAGCTCCGGCATTGCAGGCAGATGCTTTACCCTCTGAGCCACCGTCCCTAAAGTAGATAGATAACCAGCCTCAGCATAACACTGTCAGTGATGAGCAGCATGAAAAGTTGTCCATTCCATCATTGTACAGTGATAAATTTTAGATTTTGTTGTTTCAGCAGACTGTATGTACTTCTATTTATTAGGCCTGGCTGACTTTTTGTAAAGGGCAAGATTAGACTTAATCTGTTCTCCATATGACAGTATTTTAAGGTATTATAAAAACAAAAAACTGTGTTTTTTTTTCTTTTCCTTTGGCTAATCACTGAAGAATATGGTAACCACTCTTCATATGGAATGTTTTCATAGAAAGAACATGCAACTCTTCATTTCCTACCTCGTGTATTTTGGGCCAAAGATCACAAGATGAATCTTGTAAGTTTCAAGTGAGAAACAGTAACCTACTGTGTATCTGCAGTTTTTCCTCAATTCTGAAGTTATCTAACTGTTTTTTTCCTGAAGCAAATCTCCTGAGAAAAACATATTCCTCTGATATTTCAGTATGCATGTTCTTAAGCAATCAGAAAAGAGAATGTCTCTGCCAAAATGGTTACTTGATTCAGAGGCATTTGAATTTGTTTTATCAGATCATGCATCCATGGAGTTAAAAGGTTTTTCACGTCATGGATCAGCCCAGCACACTTTATTTTGACTGTTGATTATATTGGCTTTGTGCCTGCTTTGTAGTTTTATCCTCGTGTGGGCATCAGTTACAGTCTTTAGGATGCCATAAACATGAATTTGTGTTTTCATTGTGTGGACTGAGTCAAGATGAGGTGAGAAGAAGGCTTGACAGCCTTCTAAAATGAAGGATCAGTTCAGTTCAGTTCAGTTACTCAGTCGTGTCTGACTCTTTGCGACCCCATGAATCGCAGCACGCCAGGCCTCCCTGTCCATCACCAACTCCCGGATAGTTTATATTTTTATGAGACATTCTATTCAGAAACTTGAGGCCATTTAACCTTAACTTGTCTCTAATCATTTCCTCACACATGCTTTCCCAAACTCTCAAGCCTCTATTGCCTTGAACGTCTTTCTCCCATTCTTCTGAGGGGAATACGATTCCCCTCTCTACCCTTCCCACATCTTCCTCCTTTATAATGCTTTCCACTATGACACTCTTTTTCATGATAAACAACATACCTCTTCTTTCTCTCTCCAAGACAAGGAAGCTTCCTCTAAAAAGTCCTCTGGAGGAAAAGCTACTTATCCTCATGCTTTGAATAAGGGGAGAGGAAGGGATATTCCTGGAAATAAGTATTAGCTAGCTCTCCTTTAGGCTTCCCTAGTGACTCAGATGGTAAAGAATCTGCCTGTAACGCAGGAAACGTGATTCAGTCCCTGGGTTAGGAAGATCCCCTGGAGAAGGTAATGGCAACCCACTCCTGTGGTGTTGCCTGGAGAATCCCTGGACAGAGGAACCTGATAGACTATAGGCCATGGGGTCACAACAGCATGACTGAGCAACTAACACTAGAGAGAGCTCTCCTTTACTGTTTTTAAAACTTTATCTCACCTTCCTGCTAAAATATCTTGTTCTTGAAGATGACTTTACCATTGTCTAACTTACTCCATTACTATAATTTACAGATTTCCTGGTCAGTTTTCCACTGTTTAGTTTTTAGAAGCTCAATCAGCTTCAGTCAGTTCAGTTCAGTTGCTCAGTAGTGTCTGACTCTTTGTGACCTCATGGACTGCAGCACACCAGGCTTCCCTGTCCATCACCAACTCCTAGAGCTTGCTCAAACTCATGTCCATTGAGTCAGTGATGCCATCCAACCAT
>SJXQ01004409.1:0-19679 GCA_006408695.1 Aepyceros melampus | reverse complement strand
GTTTAGATCTTTAATCCATTTTGAGTTATTTGGCACCAGAATTTCTAACCAAGTTATAATACTTAACACATTTAACCTTTTTAAAATATTCATTTTTTCTTTCTCAGATTCATGCTTTACTTTCATGTATATAAAGAGATATAAAAAAGAAAGTAATATAAATACTTAGATAGGACAGAGTTCTTGTATTAATATATTTTCAGTGTATACTAGATCATCCAGGTTGCCTCTTAAGAACATATATTTCTGGGCCCCATTCTTTAAAAAAGAATTCCTTTTTTAAAAACAATACAGTGAAAATTTTTATAGAATGAAAGAATTCCATTTAAGCTAGATATCAGTGGACATAAATGTAGAAGCAGCTTGGCCAATGCTATTGCTTGGACCAATCTGTCCAAGACAGTGTCCTTCTAAACGTTCATTCTCTTACATGCATAACCATAAATCTCAGATGAACAAAAAATAGTCAGAAGAGTTCTTAGAAGTCACATGTATCCCAAATACCACAACGCTTAGCACCAGTCACTGTAGCAATAGCTGCCTGGGCCATGAATGTGCAGAATCAAAATTTCTGGTTCAGTAAGTCTGGAGGGGAGTTCAGGAATGTGATTTACTACTTCCGTCAGGCGGAAACCCAAGTTGGCTGCGCTCTTGTTGAGACATGTTGGTCGTCACTGCCTCTGTTCCCACCTTAGTCCTCAGCTCTGTATCAGAAATGCTGTTCCTTTGGGAACCACAGCCAAAGAAGAGATGGAGAGGTTCTGGAAGAAGAACACTAGTTCAAACCGCCCTTTGTCTCCTCATATCAGCATCTACAGCTGGTCTCTTCCCATGGCGATGTCCATTTGCCACCATGGCACAGGTATTGCCTTGAGTGCAGGAGTCTCTCTTTTTGGCTTGTCGGCCCTCTTGGTCCCTGGGAGCTTTGAGTCACCCACCTTAGTCCTCAGCTCTGTATCAGAAATGCTGTTCCTTTGGGAACCACAGCCAAAGAAGAGATGGAGAGGTTCTGGAAGAAGAACACTAGTTCAAACCGCCCTTTGTCTCCTCATATCAGCATCTACAGCTGGTCTCTTCCCATGGCGATGTCCATTTGCCACCATGGCACAGGTATTGCCTTGAGTGCAGGAGTCTCTCTTTTTGGCTTGTCGGCCCTCTTGGTCCCTGGGAGCTTTGAGTCTCATTTGGAATTTGTGAAGTCCCTGTGTTTGGGGCCAGCACTGATCCACACACCAAATTTGCACTTGTCTTCCCTCTCATGTATCACACCTGGAATGGGATCCAACACTTGATGAGGGATCTAGGAAAAGGCCTGACGATTTCCCAGCTACACCAGTCTGGAGTGGTTGTCCTGGTTTTTACTGTGTTGTCCTCTCTAGGGCTGGCATCCATGTGAAGAGGCGACATTCCCAGTGTCATCATCCGACGAATAATCACATTGACATGTCTTCCTGTTTGTTACTCTTGTCTTTGGCCAGAACAAAGTTACTCCCATTTGTTTAGACCCTTCTTTGCTTGCAGATCCCCTTGGAGCTCAGCAGTCGAGTACCTTACAGAACCATAATGGTGGAAAAGGGTCCAGTTTTCCCCTAATTTCTAAGGATGGAATGACTGCAAAAACTCCCTTTTCTTGCCCCCGGCTTGCAGCCTGCTCTGGGCTTGGGAGCCACCTTTCTCTCCCCATGTTAGGCCTTGATTTATGCTGAGGGTCAGCCTTTGGCTCCTTCTTCCTGAGACAGTGGAAACAATGTCAGCTCTGTGGCCTCTGCCATGGAGACTGGGAATGGGGATTCGGGTCCACTGCCTGTGGGTTGCTGATTCAAAGGACAATTCTGTCCATTGGTCAGAGCCCAGGGTCTTCAGCACCCACACAGTGTGACTGGAAGGAGGGGGATGGAGGTGGAGGAGAATTAGCCTGTCCCAGCTAGCGGGAGATAACAAGAGTTAAGTTTGTCTCTTGGAGCAGGTCTTGGGGAGAAGATATATAGATTTTGATGCAAGAAGAAAATCCAGAAAATTATTGTTGACTCTGTTACGAGTTATTTCTTTTCCTTGTGTTTCCAGAAAAACCAAACCTCTTACTGTCATGTTTTCTAATCCAGAATCACGTGACATCTTTTTCTGAAACTGAATTAAAATTATTATTTTGCCAAAAAACAAAAAAGGAATGTGATTTACTTATTGTTTATTTCCTTGTTTATTAGTAAGAAATTTGGCTAATGCAGGTATTAAGAGTACACTTTGAGAAATAGTTCTATTTCCAAGGAAAAATTTACCACACTCTATCCTTTCCTTGATATGTAAAACAGAATAGAATTAGTTGTTTCCAAGCCTATAAATATACTAATTCTCTACATTGTGGAGTGGTCTATATTCCTCCAGGAGAAAAATTACATAATACTATGTGGAAAAGTTCCTCATGTGCCAAAATTACATTTAACCCAGACTATCTCAATAAAGTACACTCTGATACTCTTTACTGGGCAGAGCTGATGGATTGGTAGTAGTTAGCTATGAGATACAAACACATAATTCAGTAATTATCTGCCTTGACTGTGTATAAAAATCACCTGAGTAATTTAATAACATCCTTTTACTCAAGTCACACCCTAGACTATTTAAATAAGACTATCTGGAGGTGAGGCCAAGACATTTTAAAAAATATTCTAGGCAATTTCGATGGGTAGCCAAGATTGAGAACCACTCATTAATTGAATTGTTCAATGATTAGCCCAAACTGGGTTTTACCTCTCAGTACAGCTGACAGGTAAAAGAACAGCACTATTCAGGTGCCCTACAGTGATGGTTAATTTTATGTGCAACTTACAAGGATGAAGGGATGCCCAGATAGCTGGTAAAACATTATTTGTATGTGTGTCTGTCTGTAAGGTGTTTCTGGAAGAGATTAGCATTTAAATGAATTGAGTTAGTGAAGAAAGTGGGTATCATTTAATCAGCTGAGGCTCAGAATAGAACTAAAATGCAGAAGAAGAGTGAGTTTGCTTTCCCTGTCTCAGCTGGAATATCCATCTTCTGTTCTCAGACATCAGTGCTCTCGATTTTCAATTCTTCAGATTTGGACTAAATTACATCAGTGGCTTTCCTGTTTCCTCAGATTGCAGATAGTAAATCATGATGCATTATGGCTTCCGTGTTCACATAAGCCAACTCTTATAATTAATTAATACACTTTCTCATTATTAATTAATTAATGCTCTTTCTCTGAAGAACCCTAACACCCCTGCGAACCTTACATGTAGCCTTCTGAATCAAATGCTAGTGGCCTGGACACTATTTGTGTGTCAACTTTCTAATAGTAATAATCACCTAACATGAAATCATTTTCAGAGTGAAAAACTCGTTTTGAAGAACCAGCTTTATTAACCTTGCAGATGATAAACTTCGTATCAAACTTTCTTATCATTGAATCAAGTTATTCATAATTTCCAATGCATATAAATCTCTCCATTTGTCCCAGGGACACTGTAATCATGTTAAATTTTTCAATTTTATGATTCAACTGGAAAAGACAAATCTGCATTTCACTTTTGGCCTTCTACAGCCCACCATTTCACAACTAAATGCAAGAAAAAATAGTTGTAAGTGGGACCATTTGTAACCAACATAATCACATGGAATTTTAAATTTAAAAACAGTAACTTAATTTTCAAAAGAGGTCTTTTACTGGAGAAATATATTTTCAAGGACTTTTTTGTTAGCTATTTTTCTTGATTTTTTAAAATGTCATTTTCAATAGCAAAGACTCATTGTTTCTACAACTGAGACAGTAGAAAAAAATAGGTACAGAAATATTGTCTGTTTCTTTAAACAAGAACACTGCTTCATAAAGCAAAGTTTTTTAATGTCTGACAAATAATTAGTAATTCAATCCTGAAATGAGCTAATACTAACAGAAAATACACCTATGATTTCTCATTGATGTTTCTTAGTAGTTGTAGTTGTTTCCTAGTGTTCCTATTGCATATTATCACAAACTTGGTGGCTTAAAATAATGGAAATTTATTCACTTACAGTTTTGGAATCCAGAAATCTGAATCAAGATGTTGGAAGGGTTGGTTCTTTCTGGAGTCTCTGATGCAGAATCCCTTTCACACTTCTCTCTTAGTTGCTGGTAGCTCTGGCACTCCTTGGCATTTTTTGGTTTGTTGACACAGCCTTCCAATTTATACACTCATCTTTATTCATGGTTCTATCCCCAGTGGTTCTTTATGTCTTTTCTTTTTCTGTTACTTATAAGGAATTCTGTTGCTGAAACAGGCCCCACCATAATCCAGAGTGATCTCACTGGGCTCCTTTCCTTAATTACATATGCAAATATAATCCCATTCTGAGGTTTTAGGTGGAGAAAGAGTTTGGGGAAGACGCTATTCAACCAACTACTGTACTGATATATTTTATCTCTTATTCTTTTTCACATATATATACATTTCACATATACATAACATTTATTCCATGATAGCATATTAATTCTTTTCCCTAACATATTCTACTTTTTGAAGTAGGAACAGACTTTGGACCCAATTTAAACAACCTGAGTTAAAGTTTCATCTTGGTCATCTAGCTGTGTGGTTTGGAAAGTCATAACTTAAATAAAGCTTAATTTTTCATTTATGAAAAGAGGATGACAATATCTGTGCTACAGCCTGCACAAAATCATTGGAATCAAAGAATGCATGGTAAAAACCACTACAATATTGTAAAGTAACTAGCCTCCAATTAAAATAAATTAAATAACTTACAAAAGGTGATATAAATTACAAGACTGAAAGCTACAAACACTTTTAACATTTTATTTTTAATAAAACATATAAAATTAAGGTTAATTTTATAATCTTTGATTTATCACCATACTCATAATGCAAATTTAACATTGTTTTCTTTGGAATGGGTCAAGAACAAAAATGTATGTGAAATAATCTGATGTGTTTTTTCAAAGATTTTAAAATATCTATCCCACTTCCATATTGAAAGCAATTTTAGAGAGTCAGTTCATTAAAATTTCCCAGACATTTCAACATAATTTTTATAGATACAAGATTTCAATAACATTTTATTATAAATTATGTAATAATAATAATAAACATTATTGGCAAAAACATGTTGGAGGAAACACATCTGACTCTTGGTAGGCATTCAGTTCAACAGCTGGACAAAGATGTATGGTCATATTGAAGAGTAGCTTAATTACTAATTTTCAGAATTGGAGGTACATTAATCAGTATGACACATAGAGAGAATGGAAAGTTTTAGTTAATGAAGCTTTAAGTTAACTGGAGGTTAGTTAGTCATAATTTCTTATCCTCCAGGAAATAATTCTTCTTCTCCAACTTGTGAATTCTTTAATAGTTTATCACGCTACTAAATATATATATTTTTTGCATCTGTTTTGCTCTTTGTGAGCATACTTCTATTACATTTTCTACTAGACTAACTGCCCCTTAGGAGAGGAAGTGTATCTTGTTCATCTTTGTATTTTTCTCAGTTTTTTGGGACATAGTCCTTATACACACACTATGTTTTGCTGAATGAATGAATGATGCTTTAAAAGAAACAGGAAATGTCTTATCAAGTAAAACCTTATCTATGCTTTGAGAAAATGTGGAAAGTGTGTCAGATTTCATTTTCTTGGGCAACAAAATCAATGTGACAGGGCCATGCTCAGTGAAACTTTAATTCAATTTTCTGTTGATGGATGGAGCTGTGTTCCCTTCCTGTTGTTTGACCTGAGACCAAACTATGATGAAGGTAATGAGGAAAATGGCCACCTCCTTAAAAATATCCCATGCACACACTTCTGCATTCAGTGCCCCCGACCAGGCAGTAGGCCACCAATGACCTATGTCTCCACTGGAGACTCCTGGACGTCACAGGCAAGCCTGGGTCAGTCTCTTGTGGGGTCACTGTTCCTTTCTCCTGGGTCCTGGTTCATACAAAATTTGATTATGCTCTCCAAGAGTCTGTTTTCCAGTCCTGTGTTCTGGCAGTTCTATGTAGGATTAATGGTGACCTCCTCCAAGACGGCTTATGCCACATCCAGGTCTGGTGCACCCAGAGCCCTGTCCCTGTGGCAGGCCACTGCTGACCTGTACCTCCACAGGAGACACTCAAACACTTAAAGGCAGGTCTGGCTCAGTCTCTGTGAGCCAGACCTGCCATTCATCTAGAGCCAGACATCCTGGAATATGAAGTCAAGTAGGCCTTAGGAAGCATCATATGAACAAAGTTAGTGGAGGTGATGGAATTTCTGTTGAGCTATTTCAAATCCTAAAAGATGATGCTGTTAAAGTGCCACACTCAATATGCCAGCAAATTTGGAAAACTCAGCAGTGGCCACAGGACTGGAAAAGGTCAGTTTTCATTCCAGTCCTAAAGAAGGGCAATACCAAAGAATGTTCAAACAACTGCACAATTGTGCTCATCTCACATGTTAGCAAAGTAGTACCCAAAATTCCCCAAGAGAGGCATCAACAGTACATGAACCATGAACTACCAGATGTTCAAGCTGGATTTAGAAAAGTCAGAAGAACCAGAGATCAAATTGCCAACATCTGTTGGATCATCAAAAAATTATTGATTACACCAAAGCCATTGACTGTGTGGATCACAGCAAACTGTGGAAAATTCTTCAGGCAATGGGAATACCAGACCACCTGACCTGCCTTCTGAGAAATCTGTATGCAGGTCACAAAGCAACACTTAGAACCGGACATGGAAAAACAGACTGGTTCCAAATCTGGAAAGGAGTACATCAAGGCTATATATTGTCAACCTGCTTATTTAACTTATATGCAGAGTACATCAGGAAAAATGCTGGACTGGAAGAAACACAAGCTGGAATCAAGATTGCCAGGAGAAATATCAATAATCTCCACCCTTATAGCAGAAATGAAGAAGTAAAGAGCCTCCTGAAAAAAGTGAAAGAGGAGAGTGAAAAAGCTGGCTTAAAACTTAGCATTCAAAAAACTAAGATCATGGCTTTTCCAGTAGTCATGTACCGATGTGAGAGTGGGACCATAAAGTAGGCTGAGTGCTGAAAAATTGACTTTTGAGCTGGAGTATTGGAGAAGATTAATGAGAGTCCCTTGGACTATGAGGAGAACAAACCAGTCAATTCCAAAGGAAATCAACCCTGAATATTGATTGGAAGGACTGATACTGAAGCTGAAACTCCAATACTTTGGCCATCTGATGTGAAGAACTGACTCATTGGAAAAGACCCTGATGCTGGGAAAGATTGAAGGCAGGAGGAGAAGGGGACGACAGAGGATGAGGTGGTTGGATGGCATCACAGACTCTATGGAAATGAGCTTGAGCAAGCTCTAGGAGTTGGTGATGGACAGGGAAGACTGTCATGCTGCAGTTCATGGGGTTGTAAATAGTCAGACACAACTAAGTGACTGAACTGAACTGAACTCATTTTCTAGTCATTCCATTTTCTGTTCTTTTAAAAGTTTTTATGATGCTCAGATCAGAAACCAGATATTTACATCATTGTTAACAGTCTGGTATTTCTTACTCTTTGACAGTGAGTATCCTTATACTCCATTTCAAGTAATATATATGATATAATATGCCCATCATATATGAGCATAATGTATATGATAGTGTTCCTTGACAATTAAATAAAAATGTATTACTGAAAAATATGTGATTTTTGTATCTATTTTATTCCTCATACTACATTTTATTTTAAAGGTTCTGTCTCACTGCTCTCACCACTGTGTGCCAGGACCTAATCTGATTTTTTTTTTTTTTTCACATTTAGAAACCTACCACTAAACATACTGCAAAGTAGATAACAGACATTCAGTTCAGTTCAGTTCAGTCGCTCAGTCATGTCCGAGTCTTTGCGACCCCATGAACTGCAGCACTCCAGGCCTCCCTGTCCAACACCAACTCCTGGAGTCCCCCAAACCCATGTCAATTGAGTCAGTGATGCCATCCAACCATCTCATCCTCTGTCGTCTCCTTCTCTTCCTGCCCTCAATCTTTCCCAGCATCGGGATCTTTTCAAACGAGTCAGCTCTTCGCATCAGGTGGCCAAAGTATTGGAGTTTCAGCTTCAGCATCGGTCCTTCCAATGAATATTCAAGACTGATTTCCTTTAGCATGGACCGGTTGGATCTCCTTGTAGTCCAAGGGACTCTCAAGAGTCTTCTCCAACACCACAGTTCAAAAGCATCAATTCTTCAGCACTCAGGTTTCTTTATAGTCCAACTCTCACATCCATACTTGACCACTGGAAAAACCATAGCCTTGACTAGATGGACCTTTGTTGGCAAAGTAATGTCTCTGGTTTTTAATATGCTATCTAGGTTGGTCATAACTTTTCTTCCAAGGAGTAAGCGTCTTTTAATTTCATGGTTGCAGTCACCATCTGCAGTGATTTTGCAGCCAAAATAAAGTCAGCCACTGTTTCCCTATCTATTTGACATGAAGTGATGGGATCAGGTACCATGATCTTTGTTTTCTGAATGTTGAGCTTCAAGCCAACTTTTACACTCTCCTCTTTCACTTTCACCCATAAGGGTGGTGTCATCTGCATATCTGAGGTTATTGATATTTCTCCCAGCAATCTTGATTCCAGCTTGTGCTTCCTCCAGCTCAGCATTTCTCATGAGGTACCCTGCATGTAAGTTAAATAAGCAGGGTGACAATATACAGCCTTGACGTACTCCTTTTCCTACTTGGAACCAGTCTGTTCCATGTCCAGTTCTAACTGTTGCTTCCTGACCTGCACAAAGGCTTCTCAACAGGCAGGTCAGGTGGTCTGGTATTCCCATTTCTTTCAGAATTTTCCACAGTTTATTGTGATCCACACAGTCAAAGGCTTTGGCATGGTCAATAAGGCAGAAGTAGATGTTTTTCTGGAACTCTCTTGTTTTTCAAAGATCCCTGGATGTTGGCAATTTGATCTTGTTGACTTTCAGTAGTATTAGATTAACTGTAAGTGACTAATGAAAACCAGGAAATATTAAATGAATTACAAGTGATGAATGATTGAATGTATCTGTGAGGTATTAAAATTCAAAGATAAACTACACATACATATTGAAGTAATAAATTCATTGTTTTAAGGAAGACACTTAGAGATGCAATTCATCAGTACTTAAAGTTTGTGTATGTGTTAGTCACTCAGTTATGTCCAACTCTTTGTGATCCTATGGACTGTAGCTTGCCAGGCTTCTCTGTCCTTGGAATTCTCCAGGCAAGAATACTGGGGTGGGTAGCCATTCATTTCTAGGGGATCTTCCAAACCCAGGGATCCAACTCAGGTCTTCTATATTGCAGGCGGACTCTTAACCATCTGAGCCACCAGGGAAGCCTCCATACTGAAAGTAAGAGAAGCTGTTCAGTCATGTCTGACTCTTTGTGATCCCATGGACTATAGACTACCAGGCTCCTCCATCCATGAAATTTTCCAGACAAGTGTACTGGAGTAGATTGCAAATTCCTTCTCCAAGGGATCTCCCCAACCCAGGGATCAAACCTAGGTCTCCCACATTACAGGCAAAAGCCTTACTGAAAGTAAGCCTTTTCATAAATCCAGCTAGATTATTTCTCAAAATTCTAGAGAAATTATGATGTAAATTTTCATGTATCAATAAGGTATTGAGTTCAGAAAATATTTGGCAGAAAAACTGATAGTGAGTCAACTTTGGAAAGATATATGAGAATTCTACATCATGTAAAAAGGAGAAGCATGAAGAGAAATTTCAGACAGAGAAAATGTACCATCAAAAAGACAAACCAAAAGCCCCATCAAGGTATGAAATGAAAGTATGCTCAGGTACTTTATATTATTTTCTGTCTAGATTTTAACACCTAAGAAGATCCTATTTTTCCTGCCTGAGTAAACATGATGTTCAGCATCCTTCTTAAAATGCATTATGGGTTATCCTTGTGTTGATTTAGTTTTGCCATATCAAGGTCATGATTATGGGGAATCTCATAAAGGTCACACATTATATCTGGCAAAAATGTTCCAAAAGAGTAATGTTTCACACTCCCAAAAAAACGTAATAAAAAGTTTTATAAATTGTTATTTGACCACCATAAGAAACAAACAACAAATCTCCAGTTTTATCAAAGCTCTCAGCAACATATTCTTTTGAATGATAATAAAATAACTATCTTTTAAATATAACAAGGAGAGGAAAGCAGCAAACTCTACACTCAGTCTGTCCATGAAATTCTGAACTGGTTCTCTACCAGGTATCTTCTCCTAAAATATTCATCTTCTATTTTCTAAAAAGGCAAGCATCAATTTGGGCCCCATGTCACCAGATATACAGTGAGACATCTCAGATACCTTAGATGGAAGGCTCTCCGATTCTTCTCAGTTCTTCTATCATGTTCCATAAGCACAGCTCTTCCATGCCTGTGGTAGGTTCTCTTGGTTGAGGGACCAAATCCCCAGTTCCAAGTTCCTTCTTGACTTTCAGCTGGGGGTGGCCAAAAGACACAGCTCTGGACTATGAGACACAAGTGAAAAACTGTTGCGGTGAGTCTAGGAAAAGTTTTGTTCTGTTTGGTGCACATGTTGGCTTTTCCTCTAGCTCTCTGTCTTTATCTCACCTCAATTGCTAATGTGATGGCATCTGTGGCAGTCATCTTGTGACCATGAGGGAGACAACCTGAAAACTAAGTACAACATCCCTACTATTATTAAGCTATGAATTCAATGCCAACAAATAACTAGTTCCAGACTTTTCTCATTATGTAAAACAAACCCCAATTTTTAAAGCCATTGTAGCAGGAAATTCTATCATTTCCAATCAAAGGCATTATAAGCTTTCTAAAATATTACTGACCCTCCATTAATTAAATTAGTTAGAACAATCTCTAGAGAGATGAGGGGCAAACAAAGCTAACATTCTCCAAGGCATGTAATGATTTAGATTTTCTGATTCAAAGACCAATAAAGAGCAAAAGTGAATCTTTTTAAGAATTTATATAACAGCCATTGCTGAGACAATGGGAATATTACATTCTAGTCATAAACTGACCAATTCAATGAATACAGCCTATGCCTACTTTAGCCAGTTTAGTACATTTATTTATTTACAGGACACTTCCCCAATATTGGAGTGGGTTACCATTGCCTTCTCCAGGGGATCTTCCTGACCCAGGGATCAGACCCAGGTCTCTCGCATTGGAGGCAGATGCTTTAACCTCTGAGTCACCAGGGAAGACCTATTTATTTACAGGACACTTCCCCAATATTAAGTTCCTATTAAGTGAGCATTTATGTATTTGTCCATTTGCAAATATTTATTAGTTACCACTAAATTAGAGACTGGCTTCTGCACACCTAATCATATATATATTTTCATATGAGGTACTGCCAAAGCAAATAACCCAATAATTTGCTTTTACACATTTACTTAACCTAAATTTATAGCTTTGTCACATTAGTGTTTCTTAATGAAACTTTTTAAGATAGCTGTAGTTCACTTGCACCTGTAGGAAACAATAGAGAGACACCTTGTAATCTCTATTCATTCCTCCCAATAATGATATCTTGAAACATCTTACAACCAGGATATTGACATCGATACCATCAAGATAAAAACATTTCATCACTGTTAGAATCCCTCTTGTTGTCCTTTTATAGAGACAATAACTCTCCTATAATCCTCTCCTCCTCTTTAGCCCTGTACTTGTGCTTGCAACTCCATGGGCTGAAGCCTGCCAAGCTCCTCTGTACATGGGGATTCTCCAGCCAAGAATACTGGAGTGGGTAGCCTTTCCCTTCTCCAAGAAATGAAAGTGAAAGTCACTCAGTTCTGCCCTACTCTTTGTGACCCCATGGACTAAACAGTCCATGGAGTTCTCCAGGCCAGAATACTGGAGTGGTTAGCTTTTTCCTTTCTCCAGCAGATCATCCCAACCCGGGAATCAAACCGGGGTCTCTTGCATTGCAGGCGGATTCTTTACCAACTGAGTTATCAGGGAAGGCCCACTTTAGCCCTAGTAATTACTAACCTGTCTTCATTTCTTTGATATTGTCATTTCAAAATATTATATGCATGGAATCATCTATTATGCAACCTTTGGGGATTGGATATTTTTTCACTTGGCATAATTCTCTGGAGATACATCCAAGATGTATATAGAGCTTTTCTTTTAATTGCTGAGTAGCATTTCAGGGTATAGCTGTACCACAGTTTGCTCAATCATTTACTCATTGAATGACATCTAGCTTTTGCCATTATATATTAAAGCTTTTTCTATATATAAAAGCTTTTTCTATAGAAAAAAGCCATTATATAGAAAAGCTTTTTCTAGCTTTTGCCATTATATATTAAAACAAACAACAACAACAACAACAAACTACTACAAACATTGTGTGTACAGATTTTATGTGCAAACCTAAGTTTTAATTTTTCTGGGATAAATGCCTAGTAGTGAATTGATAGGAGGTATCAAAATGAATTTTTATCTTTTAAGAAAGTGCCCAATGCATTTTCCTTAATGGCTATACCATTTCACATTCCCAACAGTAATGTAAGAGTGATCCAATTCTCTGCATGGTCAATAGAATTTGATGTTTTCACCAAATAATTTTTATTCATTCTGATATATATGATATCTTATTGTGGTTTTAATTACAATTTTCCAAATGGCTAATGTTGGTGAACTTCTTTTAATTTGCTCATATGCCATACATACATCCTCTTTGGTGAAATGTCTCTTCATGTCTTTTGCCCAATTTCTAATTGGATTATTTTCTTAGAAATGAGCTTTGAGAGTTCTTTATATATTCCAAATATTAGTATTTTGCTGTATATACTTTATCCTACTCTGTAGTTTGTCTTTTTATCCCTTTCAAAGGATCTTTCTCAGAGAAAAAACTTTTGGTTTTGATTAAGTCCAATTCACCAGTTTTTCCTTATATATATTGCACTTTTGTTGTCAAGTCTAAAAATTCTTTGCCTAGTCCAAAATCTTAAATATTTTGTCCTTTTCTTTCCTAACACTTTTTTAGTCTGATATTTTACATTTATATCTATCATTATCTTGATTTAATTTTGTACAAGTTGTGGTGATTAGGTGAAGATTCATCTTTTTGTTTTGCCCGTGATGCCTAATTGATTCAGCATCATTTGTTCAAAAACTATCTTTCCTTTATTGAATTGCTTTTGGACCTTTGTAAAAAAAAATCACTTGAGTATATTTGTGTGTATGTGTCTGTTTTTTGTGAATTCTCAATTTTGTTGCATTGATCTATATGTCAATCCTGGTTCCATTGTCACAGATACTTGATTATTGTAGTTGTATGTCTTAAAGTCTGGTAGAATGATTCCTCCCATTTTATTCTTCAAATTTGTTTTAGCCACAATACTTTCTTTTCTTTTTCACATATATTTTAAAAATAATCTTGCTAAACATTGATAATTCAGTTAAAGCTACAATATATTACAATAGGAGAATTGACATATTTATTCGGATGGGTCTTCCAATCAGTGAACATGATAATGTCTCCATTTATCTACATCTTTAAATTCTTTCACCAGAGTTGTCCAGTTTTCAACATAAAAAGCCTATACATGTTTTACTTTTAAATATTTCTTTTTTGAGTGATTGTAAATGATTTTATATTGTTAATTTCAGTGTCTACCTTTTCATGCTTAATACATAGTAAAGCTGATTGTTATATGTTCATCATTATCCTATGACCTTACTCAATTCACCTATTAGTTATTGAAGTGTCTCTTTATTAGATTCCTTGAGGTTTTTTGGCAATAATGTCATTTGCAAATAGGGGCAGTTTTATTTTTTCATTTCTCATTTAGGTAACAAAGAACCAGACTACATTTTATTGAAAACTTTTTAAGTTTCACCACTCCCTTTCCTCTTTTTGCTCCCATATGGACAACCAATTAGAAAATCTGAATGTTCTTCAGAGCCCATGGGAGGTTTAGATAGCACAAGTCCCTGACTGTGCAGGATCATTCATCCTGGCCTCAGTAAAAGCCCAGAAAGTCTCCTTCCTTGCTCTCTCAAGCCATTTTTGGCCTAGAAGACCCAAGATACCCCCTCAAAAAAAAAAATCCTTTTCAGACCCTTTTGTATGTGTGTATGTGCATTATCAGTATAAACCTGAGAAACAACATTTGTCTTGAAGGGAAATCCCCCACAAATAGTAGAACAGGACTTACTTAGTGGCTAAACAACAATAACCATCTTGATTTTCAGAGGACCACAACAATCTATATGACATTTTATTCTTTCTTTTTCTTCTTATTTTTTTCTTATTTCACTGGCTAGAGCTTTCAATTTTTCAAAATTAAGTACAATGTTATCTGTAGATTTCTGTAGATGTTGAGTTTTATCACAAGCTTTTCTCCATCAATTTATATATTCATGTGATTTTTCTTCTTTAATCTGTAAACTGGTGGTTTACATTGATTGATTTTCAAGTTTTGAAACAGTCCTGCATCTCTGCTCTAAACTCTACTTGATTGTAGTGTATAATTATTTTAGCACTGAATTTTATTTTCTAAGATTGTGTTAAGAATTTTTATTTATATTTGTATTAGTATCCAAGGGCAAATCTTAATAATTATGGCAATTTTGGTGGCCTAAAACAACAGAAACTTATTTTTTTCACTGTTATGGATTCCATAGCCCCAAACCCAGATATGAAGAGAAGTGCTTCCAGAGGCACGGACCAGGAAGCTGCTCCTTGCCTTTTCTATTGCCAGCAGATGGGTATTATTTCACTTGTAGTTCAGTTCAGTCACTCAGTCGTGTCCAACTCTTTGCGACCCAATGGACTGCAGCATTCCAAGCCTCCCTGTCCATTTCTAACACCCAGAGCTTTCTCAAACTCATGTCCACTGAGCCCGTGATGCCATGCAACCGTCTCATTCTCTGTCGTCCCCATCCCTTAGCTGCCTTCAATCTTTCCTAGCATCAGGGTCTTTTCAGTGAGTCAGTTCTTCCCATCAGGTGGCCAAACTATTGAAGTTTCACCTTCAGCATCAGTCCTTCCAATGAATATTCAGGACTGACTTCCTTTAGGATGGGCTGGTTGGATCTTTTTGCAGCCCAAGAACTCTCAAGTGTCCTCTCCAATAGCATAGCTCAAAAGCATCAATATTTCAATGCTCAGCTTTCTTTATAGTCTAACTCTTACATCCACACCTAACTACTGGAAAAAACCATAGCTTTGATTAGATGGACTTTTGTCAGCAAAGTAATGTCTCTGTTTTTTAATATGCTGTCTAGGTTGGTCATTGCTTTTCTAAGGAGCAAGCATCTTTTAATTTCATGTCTGCAGTAACCATCTGCAGTGATTTTGGAGCCCAAAGAAATGAAGTCTCTCACTGTTTTCATTGTTTCCCCATCTAGCAAACCAGGCTTCAGCAATATGTGAACTTCCAGATGTTCAAGCTGGTTTTAGAAAAGGCAGAGGAACCAGAGATAAAATTGCCATCAGTCTTGAATATTCATTGGAAGAAACTGATGCTGAAGCTGAAATTCCTATACTTTGGCCACCTGATGTGAAGAGTTGACTCGTTTGAAAAGACTGATGCTAGGAAAGATTGAGTGCAGGAGGGGAAGGGGAAGATAGAGGATGAGATGGTTGGATGGCATCACCAACTCAATGGACATGGGTTTGGGTGAACTCCAGGAGTTGGTGATGGACAGGGAAGCTTGGCGTGCTCTGGTTCATGAGGTTCAAAGAGTCAGACACTACTGAGTAACTGAACTGAACTGAACTATTTGCCATGAAGTGATGGGACCAGATGTCATGATCTTAGTTTTTTTAATGTTCAGTTTTAAGGCAGCCTTTTCACTTTACCCTTTTGCATCCAGTTGCATCATCCTAGTCTTGGCTACCATCTCCACATCACTTTCTCCAATATGCATATATAAAATTCCTCTGTCTTCTTTAATAAAGACATTTGCAATGGCATTTAGGACCTACTCAAATAATTCAGAATAAGCACCTCTTCTCAAAATCATTAACTCAATCACATCTTTTTTCAAACAAGGTAACATTCGTCTTTTGCCAAATAAGGTAACATTCATCTTTTGCCAAATAAGGTGATTTTACATCTAAAGATAGAATAATTTCTACTAATGAATTGAATTAAATATTTTGTAGATGAGATATACTGACTATTTTCAGTGTCTGGTAGTGGAAATGGATCCCATGGATCTTCAAAATAAAAATGATAACAGCAGCTTTTAGATAAAACTTTTATGTTGAGGCAGGATATAGGTGGAACCCAGTTTGAAGAGCTGGAGTTTCTCCCCTGTGGACAGATACTCCAAAACAGCAGAAGTGAGAGAAAAGTTAACCCATGTCCAGATAAGAGGTAAAAGACCAAACATTCCTCATTTTTGAAGTCATGGATACCTTCTCAACTACACAAGTGCAGAAAGGCTCCTTGAAGATCAAAAAGGGAGGGGGAATCATCTCACAGTGATGTCAACCTACCCATAGGCCTCTTCACTAAAATCCTTCTTGGCTAAAAGATACTCATGCTCAAGTGAGAGGACCTTGAGATAAACCAAATATGGACCCAGAATGAGGCAAAAAAGATGATTGGCCCAAGGAAAGTCCAGAAGAAATGACCCATAAAACTGATTCAGACTACCATGAGGGTGTGACTCTCTCTCTGAGCCACTTACGTTTATCCACACATACTCTATTTTCTCCCAATAAACACTTTGTTTCACTACTTTCCATCTCTATGTGGAAATTCATTTCTACACAGCTGACAAGCCAGAGCTTTGTCACTGGCGACAGTCCCTGGTGGTCTAGTGGCTAGGATTCAGTGCTCTCACTGGCACTGTCTGACCTCAATTTCTAGCCAGGATGTGAAACCCTTCTTCAAGCCACTGCAGGCTGAGGCCACCCAAGATCAATATTATATATCTATGTTGTTGCATTTAAATGGATATTCTTATGAGTATAAAGAATGCAAATAATCTCTGCTATTCCATTATGCAAAAAATGTCCACTCCCAAAATGTGAAATAAATATAAATTACACAGAGTAAACTTTAGTAGAAAGAAAAATGTTATAGGGCATGAATAAAATTTTCAGATTATAAATTATTATTGACATGCCCAAATAATTTTTTCAACCAACAGGTCAACATCTTAATCTTACTTTTATTATGATACTTTCTTTAAATCTTGACTTCCAAAGATATATAAAGAAAAGTAGAATCTGATATCCCAAAGATTATCAAATAAAATAAGACTATATTTATGTTCAAGTAAACACTAGAATACAAGTCCCTTTAAATTGAGTTTGTATTAAATCACTCTGCCTTCAAGTCAATAGAAACTGTATTTGAAAATGTTTCATTATTAGTATTATTAATACCTATGAGATAATGGTCACTCCTAAAAGTATCATTCAAATAATTGTGTGTGGTTTCCTCAAAGTGTACAGATTTATTTGTACAATAAAAGTCTTTGTCACTTTTATCTAAATGACTTTGTCACTTTTATTTAAATTCTTTAACCAAAAATATTTAAATATTTTATTACTTATGTTATCCCCATCCAGAAGAGAACATTGTCCAATAGACTTCATAATTTTTTGGAAGCATCTAAAGTGTGATCAAAGAGCCTTAAATCAAAAGATTTCTCTCATTTTTCAATTAAATTATATTTTAAAATAAATATAATATTATTCTTAATTAGGCCTTTTTTGTTGTTGGCCTAAATAAGTTAAAATTCCTACTCAAGGAGCATGCAACTTCATTGGTGTGATTTCTGGAAACACAGTGCACTTTTTTCATATAAGAAAGATCTTGATATTCTGCTCTTAATTTTAGCAAAACCTTTAGGACAGAATCTTATTTTAATGAAAAAAAAAATGACTTTTTAGACTTCTTTCATGATCAACTGAGATCTCTGTTGCGACCACTTACCAAAACTACACTTAAAAGCAAAGAATCACAAGTGATGAATCATCTTCATCAAAGTACAGAAATAAGACATTTTGTGAAAATTGGCATTTTTCAACTTGTGCAGAGTATCAAAAGTTTCTAATCAGTGTTTTTGAGGGTTTGTTTGTTTTCACAAAAACAAAACAAAACAAAACATAACATTTGAAAATATTGGTCAAAATTGGTATAGAACAGAGCTTACAAATAAGAATTATTTTTTTGACAGAGCGATCACACATATAACAGATGACCTGGTTGTTCCACAATGTCAGTAGGCTCATCCAATTTTACACTGAAGAGATCTGATATATTTTTTCATAGGATGCTTCAAAATTCTATGATAATAATAATTTCATGATAAAAATTTATTTACAGAGGTATCACTTTAAAATTCATTTTCTGTCCCAAGTCAATTGTGACCATTTTGGTCCAGATCAACTTAACCATTTTAAATTACAGGGATTCAGCATCCACTGTCTCAAGGAGCAGTGCTAGAAAAATTACTAAATAAAATACAATAAAACTCAAAAAATTGAGGGAAAGTCTTTTCTGGACCCTACTTTCAAAACCTGGGATCCAAAAGGAAAACAGAAAGTACTGATGACAAACGAAAGATTTGGTAAAATCATGAGCTGAAGTTGAATATGAAAACTCTCCCCCTCCCCCCTTAGAGAGTTTTACATATAAGTGAGTTATATGAGAAACCAGCAAAGACAAATGTGTGACCAGTGAAAAGAAAAAGGCATTAGCAAAATGAAAATGCAAGCCACATTCAGATATCCCTATACATATTGTGAGGTGGCTCCTCCCGGCCGCTGCCCCTGGGCTCCCTGCGTCCAAGGCCAGGGACGGCGACTGGGAAGAGCAACCCAATATCCACGGAGCTGTGGCTGCGCGGGCGCAGGAGGGCCTAGAGGAGCAATCCCACATTGAAGGTCAGGAAGGGTGGTGGTGTGGAGATACCCTTCATCCAAGTTAAGGAGCAGCAGCTGCGCTTTGGTGGAGCAGCCGTGAAGAGATATCCCACGCCAAAGGTAAGAGAAACCCAAACAAGATGGTAGGTGTTGTATGGGGGCATCAGAGGGCAGATACTGAAAGAGGAAATCCCCAGGTCAGTAGGTGCCCAATATGCTACTGGAGATCAGTTGAGGAATGACTCCAGAAAGAATGAAGGGATGGAGCCAAAGAAAAAACAATACCCAGCTGTGGATGTGACTGGTGATAGAAGCAAGGTCCGATGCTGTAAAGAGCAGTATTGCATAGGAACCTGGAATGTCAGGTCCATGAAACAAGGCAAATTGGAAGTGGTCAAACAAGAGATGGCAAGAGTGAACCTCAACATTCTAGGAATCAGCAAACTAAAATGGACTGGTATGGGTGAATTTAACTCAGATGACTATTATATCTACTACTGTGGGCAGGATCCCTCAGAAGAAATGGCGTAGCCATCATGGTAAACAAAAGAGTCCGAAATGCAGTACTTGGGTATAATCTCAAAAACCACAGAATGATCTCTGTTCGTTTTCAAGGCAAACCATTCAATATCACAGTTATCCAAGTCTATGCCCCAACCAGTAACTCTGAAGAAGCTGAAGTTGAACGGTTCTAGGAAGACCTACAAGACCTTTTAGAAATAACACCCAAAAAAGATGTCCTTTTCATTATAGGGGACTGGAATGCAAAAGTAGGAAGTCAAGAAACACCTGGAGTAACAGGCAAATTTGGCCTTGGAAT
>SJXQ01004408.1:98533-119931 GCA_006408695.1 Aepyceros melampus | reverse complement strand
GCCAATGCCATCCTCTTCTGCTTACTATAGCTTTGTAATATTTTTTGAGGTTAGGACCTGTGATGCTTCCAGCTGTATCCTTTTTACTCAAACTTTGCCAAATTGGGGTCTTCTGTGGTTCTATACAAGTTTTAGGACTGTTTTTTCTGTTTTTGGTGGAGAGGGAGTAACTTTCTCTCCTTTACTTGAGTTTTTATATAGTTGGTATGTTTAGTCATTAGCATTCAAAATTTTTATCATGCTCAGATTGGTCTATCTTTAGTTAATGGGAACCTCTTCATATTGGCTTCTGTGGGTTTTTTTTTTTTTAATGTCCTTTTGATCATAAATCACACTGTGCAGTATACTAGAACTCATCAGTTCAGTACTGAACTGAACTAGAACTCATATGAAGTTGTAAATTCTGAATATACAGTAATTTTCAATAAATTATACTAAAGTATAAAATCATACAACTAAAAAGAAATATAGTGACATGTTCAGTTCAGTTTAGTCATTCAGTTGTGTCCAATTCTTTGCAACCCCATGGACTGCAGCATACCAATCTTCCCTGTCTATCACCAACTCCCGGAGCTTGCTCAAACTCATGTCCACTGAGTTGGTGATGCCATCCAACCATCTCATCCTCTGTCATCCTCTTCTCCTCCTGCCTTTAATCTTCTTAACAGGCAATAAAATATAATAAATTTATTGGTAAATTGAGTTCCATACCACACATAAGACACATGCTGGCACTGTATTTCAACAAACACTGGGGACTAAAAACCAATCCACAGATTAAACTAAATGTAGTCAAACTGATGTAGATAATCCAGGGGAGAAAATATCTCAGCGAACATTGGTACAAGTTAAAATAGTAAATTAAATACATTTACATGAATTCCTGCACAGGTAACAAAATGAAAATGAATCATTTAATTAAGTAACTGGTACAAAATATAAAGCAAAAAATACTATCGAAGGAATTACAATATATTCTCAGACATACACTGAAGACAAATTTTCCAAGATATATCAGAATATTCATTATTGGTATGCAGCCAAAAGAGAAAAAACATAGAATTCTATTGGAAATTTATGTTCAAGGAAGACCATACTATGTAACAAACACAAACAATAAGAATTTTAACTATCTTTAAAACCTAGAACACAATAATCTTCAAAACTAGATATAATATCAATCATAAAGCTTGATAATCCATCATCTTTGTAGAAATTCTACACTTATTTTATTAGACTCAAAGTCATAACTATCTTTAAACTGTTGTTTTATAAGTACTGTTACTATCTATGCCTAATTTTATAGTAATATCTCATTACTTTTGAGAGATGGATTATAGAGATAATAAATATAAATGTAGGAGAATAAATCAAAATTGAATTCTAGTGAGTGTTTGGTTTGTGGCTTGCTGTTTTTCATGAAAACAATAATACAAATCTCTGTTAAAGAGTGTGCATTTCTTTCTTTTTGGGATGCTTTCCATTGCTTTGCTCCACCTCTAGTGGTAACATTCCTATTGTTATTTTGGAACTAGTGGACTAATAGTCTTAAATAATCATTCTAGACTTGTCAGCTATGTTTGCCCTTCCAACTATAATATGGACTTTTCATATTCAGGTACACTTGCAGTTTTGTTGTTGTTGAAAGAACTATGTCTATTTGCTGGAAGGTAAAATTTTCTTTGTAGTCAAGTGTAGTCATATATACCCTGATGCTGCTGCTAAGTCGCTTCAGTCGTGTCTGACCCTGTGCGACCCCATAGACAGCAGCCCACCAGGCTCCCCCGTCCCTGGGATTCTCCAGACAAGAACACTGGAGTGGGTTGCCATTTCCTTCTCCAATGCGTGAAAGTGAAAAGTGAAAGTGAAGTCGCTCAGTCCTGTCCGACCCTCAGCGACCCCATGGACTGCAGCCCATCAGGCTCCTCCGTCCACGGGATTTTCCAGGCAAGAGTACTGGAGTGGGGTGCCATTGCCTTTTCTCTCTCTCAGTTCAGGTCAGTTCAGTCGCTCAGTAGTGCCCGACTCTTTGTGACCCCGTGAATGCTGCATGCCAGGCCTCCCTGTCCATCACCAACTCCCAGAGTTCACTCAAACTCATGTCCATCCAGTCAGTAATGCCATCCAGCCATCTCATCCTCTGTCATCCCCTTCTCCTCCTGCCCCCAATCCCTCCCAGCATCAGAGTCTTTTCCAATGAGTCAACTCTTCACATGAGGTGGCCAAAGTGCTAGTGTTTCAGCTTTAGCATCATTCCTTCCAAAGAAATCCCAGGGCTGATCTCCTTCAGAATGGACTGGTTGGATCTCCTATGTATTAGCTCCTATGTAAATTTTGGTTTATTCTCCTATATTTAGGTTTGTTATTTATTATCTCTAATCCATTTCTCAAAAGCAATGAGATAGTAGTATAAAATTAGGTTCAAATGAACACAGTATGAAGTAACTTTGAAAGTCAATGTTCTCCAGAACAGTTTTAAAACAAAACTTCTTGAAACCTATGAATATTTAAAACATTATTATGCCATCAGGACATTGATGAGACTCAGCTTGAAACCATTTTTTGTACTTCAGTGACTGTCTACTCACTTTGATTTAGGATAGGCTATCCTGAGGATTTTTAAGCTCTTGGATATTTGCTAATAAATTCTGAAGCTGTAACATGTCCTAAGCATTCAGGACTTCTTTGCTCTCGGTTCTAGGGACACCCAGTGATTTATCAACTTTTGATGGAAGTTAAGTGTTCTGAAATTACGTCTATATAGTGCTAATTTGTATATGTGTATCAAAAATAGTAGATTAAGGGAATTCATGGATTTCATCTTCATGAAGTTTACATCACTTTGGTTCTCAACTTTCTTTTGCATTCCAGACGCATAGAATCTAAAAAGACATAACATTTTTTCCCTAGAGATTATTTTCATAAGTATATAAATTCAAGTTATAAAACAGTTCAATAGTTTTGTGGGAGTATATGTATTCTTCTGGGAGTGGTGGAACATCATGCAAAAGTCAATGACTTCTCAATGCAAAAACATGGAATTAAATTCAAATTTTGTAAATGAAACAAAATAAAAAAATAAATATTAGCAGTATGTTTCCGAAATAAGGCAGATACTATTTGGTTTAGTGCAACAGACTCTGACATAGCAACTTATAAATCATCTTTGGCCTTGAATTAATTATGAATATATGTTTTTTTAAAGTGAACATTTCTGACTCTCAATTGTATATAAAAGCAAACTGAATCAAATTTGTTTCTAAATTTTGCTTTGCTCAGGTATAGTGAGCATGAAAACTGAATAAGGCACTTCACGTTGAATTTGGGTCACTTCATTCCTGAGTTCTCAAGGTAATGGAGTCATTTTTGATAAAATTTGCACTAATGCCACGTAAGCAAAGGATGGATTTCCAATGCCTATTTTATTACTAAGGTCCAAGAAGCTGAAGAAACTCTTGGAAAAGGTCTGCAGGATTTCCAACTCTGCCAGCTGAGAAATTGATTATCAGTCTCAATCTTATCCTGCGAAGCTCTTCCTTTGGCATCTTGGTAAAAACTTACTTATGGTTTTTCAACCACAAGGCCTTAGATCAGATTTACCTTTTGCACATGACCAAAAACAATGGCCAAGCAAGCCAAGCAATGAATGGATATCTCCCTTCCAGATTGTTCTGAGTGGGCTTTTTTCTCTTTTTCTCTGAAGTTTAATCATGTACATTAACTTGTCCCCTTGAATACCTGAGTGTCCATACAGTAGAAGAAAATTATAATCTTATTTCACTTTTGGACCAAATTTCTTTAAAAAATGGTGATTCAAGGAGCTGGCTCTGGTGAAGTTGACAACTTTCACAGCAGCATAAAAGACTTCTTTCATTGGTATTGGCCAACTCTTTAACCAACACAAGCCAATCTGCACAGCAATGCATTCCGGTGTCATGGGTTGCTTCTCCTTCATCAGAGCAACAAAAACTAGATGTATGTCCATGCATCACAGCTGCTCTATTTTGCACAAAATATCAGAATTTTCTTTCAGTTGAAGTGTTTCTTGGCAAAGAAATGATGTTGACAGACCCTAGGATTTCTAAAAGGGCTCACAAAGTTCTTAAAAGAGCTCATACAAATGTAGGTAGCTTTATCTGGCTGAGTGCTGAAGGAAAATGATTTTTTTTCTACCATGATTGGATTCAAAACCAATGACATTAAAGGAAGTGTCAGTGATTTTGTACTGAATAATACAATTTTACAATGATAGACTTTTGATTTTAATTCCACAGATCAGCTCAACAATTGTGTGGTACAGTTTGTCAACAAAGCCTCTTTAATCATGTGGGAATGTTTTCTCCGTCGCTCAGTCGTGTCCAACTCTGCAACGCTATGGCCTGTAGCTCGCTAGGCTTCTCTGTCCATGGGATTTTCCAAGCAAGAATACTGGAGTGAGTTGCCATTTCCTCCTCTAGGGGATCTTATCGACCCAGGGATCAAACCCACATCTTCTGTGTCTCCTGCATTAGCTGTTGGATTCTTTATCGCTGGAGCCACCTGGGAAACCCCTCTCTAATCATGTTTCTGTTTCTGGGTGTGTGCTCAATCATCCAACTCTTTGTGACTCCATGGACTGTAGCCCACCAGGCTCCTCTGTCCTTGGGATTTTCCAGGTCAGAATACTGGTGTGGGTTGCCATTTCCTCCTCCAGAGGATCTTCCCAATGCAGGGATCGATCCTGAGGCTTGAGTTCTTGAGGTTCCTGCAATGGGAGACAAGATTCTTTACCACGGCACCACCTGGGAAGGCCCTCTCTAATCATGTTGTGTGGTTATTACCTGTTAGAGTGATCAGTAATCTTTAGGTTGCTTCAATAAAAGCTTTCAGTAATGGAGGAAAATGGATATTTTGGTAAAACAGCATCCTTTTAAAATTGAGCCTTCTTTTCATGATGAAAATCTCCTCTGTTCTGTACGTTTTCAGGAAGGAGGTCATGGAGGATCATTTCAGCTTCTTTGACTAAGTACCACCATTGCAAGTACCACATGCAAGAACCTTGGCATGTAAGGCCACTGAAGTTTTATGTTTCATTAAGTTAAGTGCTAAAACTAAATCAACGGATATATAACATCACTTTTCTTCCTTCTCTCCTCCACCTCCTTCATCTTTCCATTCTTCTTTCTTTACTTCCTATTTTTAATTAGGTCTAATCATTTTCATCATAATTATAATAATGGTAACTAGTATTTTGTGTGTTCTTAGTTACCTTTGGTTAGGTATTATTATCACTACCATTTTACTGACGAGGAAAATAAAGTATAGAGATTAAATAGCTTGTGGAAATATGCAGTTAGTGAGTAATCAAGCCAGTATTCCATCCAGGTTGTCTGACTCCTAAACTGAGCTGCTAACATTTCTGCAAAATCATTATTATCTTGTCACTTATAGTAGCATCCTTAGCTACCCTCTGTTTGTTTGGAATAAACATTATGGTAGTAGTGCAATTTACTTTAAAAGAGTTTTTCTAACAAAACAAGTTTTAAAGTAACAGGTGAGGGAAGATATTTTTCTTTTTTTGTGTGGGAATCGCTATGGATTGCAGATTAGAATTTTAATGCCATAGAATTTTTCTTTCAGAATATTCTCTTATTAATTAGCTTATGCTAAGGTACAAGATTTTCTTGCCTGGAAAATCCCATGGACGGAGGAGCCTGGAAGGCTGCAGTCCATGGGGTTGCTGAGGGTCGGACACGACTGAGCAACTTCACTTTCACTTTCCACTTTCATGCATTGGAGAAGGAAATGGCAACCCACTCCAGTGTTCTTGCCTGGAAAATCCCAGGGACAGGGGAGGCTGGTGGGCTGCCGTCTATGGGGTCTCAGAGAGTCGGACATGACTGAAGTGACTTAGCAGCAGCAGCAGCAAGGTACTGGAACCATGCAATGTTTTGAGATATGGCTGTGAACTTTAAAAAATCATGGTTAATTAGCAATACATTTCCACTTTTTGCAATAGATATTTTGTGATATTGTCTTTCTGACACTCTGTGATTCTCCTTCAAATGTTTTAATTTATTTTTCTAAAAAAAGGCAATCCTAGGGAATTCCAGTGGTTAGGACTCTGCTTTGATTGCCAAGAACAGGAGTTCAGTCCCTGGTTTAGGAAACTAAGATTTTGTGAGCTGCACAACCAGGGGGAAAAAAAAAAAAAAAAACAGTCCTAGTATTCCTAAAGAGAATTCAGATGTCTTCGTCCTAGAGTGAAATACTGTGTGAGCCTGTCTGATAAGCATTAGTGCATATGGCTTTCTCTGTTTCTATCTGTCCAGTAAGAAATGCCAGGGTATTCTCACAGCCTTGTTACATTTTTGTTATAGATCCCACAACTGATTTGATACAATCTGGAATAGAACCCAGTAAATAAGCACTGGTTCATGGAAATGTTTTTGTTTTATTATAATGATGACAACATGCATTCATTCTTTATCGTCTGAGCCACCAGGGAAGCCCATTTTTAATAAATGTCTTCATAAATAAATTATGTCTACATTTTTAAAGAGGCCTAAATATCTCCTGCCTCTTCTAACTTTCTTAGGTTAGGCAATCCCAAAGTTGATAATGTTTTTCATCCAGTTTGTCTTTCAAGAGTTTCATCCAGAACTTTGTTTTTAAACAGTATTTTGTCATTCTCTTTATCAGGGTGCTTTCATTTAGCAACTACATTTTCATAGACTTTGGCCATTAAACCAGAAGAAATAAAATGTCCAAAACTAAAGTGCTGATTTTTGTCAGACTTTGCTCCCACTGTGGTCTCGCCCATCTCAGTTGATGGCGGTTGAATTTTATCTGTCACAATTTACATCTAATTCATTAGTTAATTCTGCTGCCTCCTTGCTTCAAGCTGTATCCAGAATTTGACCACTTCTATCTTCCCCACAGTCACCTTGAACCACGTCACCAAAATATCTTGCTTGATTTAAGTTTCAGTTCAGTTCGGTTCAGTCGCTCAGTCGTGTCCGACTCTTTGCGACCCCATGAATCGCAGCACGCCAGGCCTCCCTGTCCATCACCAACTCCTGGAGTTCACTCAGACTCACGTCCATTGAGTCTGTGATGCCATCCAGCCATCTCATCCTCTGTCGTCCCCTTCTCCTCCTGCCACCAAGCCCTCCCAGCATCAGGGTCTTTTCCAATGAGTCAACTCTTCACATGAGGTGGTCAAGTACTGGAGCTTCAGCTTTAGCATCATTCCTTTCAAAGAAATCCCAGGGCTGATCTCCTTCAGAATAGATTGGTTGGATCTCCTTGCAATCCAAGGGACTCTCAAGAGGTAAACTCTTAAATCATGTTCCTGCTTCCACTGTTATCACCTTAGTCTCTTCACCCACCAACAGGATTATACTTTTTTTTTTTTAACATAAACCATGTCATATCATTCTTGTGCTCAAAAGCCCCAGTGTCTTCAGGCACACTTTAGTATAAAATCCAACATTCTTAGCAAAGAGTCATATATGTTCTTGCCCCTCGTTACTTTTTTAAATTAAGTTTCCACTGGGACATTACCGTATAACAAACAATCTTCAAAATTTCCCAAATTGTAGCTCAACTGTTTCTGTGGGTTTTTCTCCTTCACAGATATGCAGGACTGCTGAGGCAGTTCTATTGCAGGCTATGGGGTAGATCTGGCTCTGATCTAAATGTCCTTCATTCAGAGATCAGTGCCTCCCCAGGGCCTGAATATTTTATGGCAGATATAAGGAGAATTGGAAGCCAAAGCAAACCTTGAAAGCTTTTTAAATCCTCTGCTTAATTCTTGCTGGCTAATGTTCTATGACTTCACCTCTTAACACATCTTTTCTCCTTTTAGTTGTCTTAATTAATTGTTTTAATTAATGTACCTACACAGTAAGTTCTTAAAATCAAATAGTGATTCCTCCTACTTTATTCATTGTCAAAATGTTTGGGCTATTTTAGTTCTTTTGTCTTTTTATGTATGTATTCATATAAATTTTTGATAAAAACTGCATTGAGTATATGGATAAGTTAGGAGAGAAATGACCTCTTTATTTTGTATTATTGTGTTATGTACTAAGGTATCCATTCCATGACAAAGTTCTCTGGCTTCTCTCTTCAGGATTTTGTAATTTTTGGCATACAGATTCTATTTGCATTTGGTTAGATTTATATCTAAGTATTATTTCTTTGGAGTGACTGTAAATGGTATTGTTTCCAGGTTTCAATTCTTAGGAGCTTGTTTCTTAAAATTTTAGGATTTAAATATACATGTGTGTGTGTATATATATATATGCATGGGCTTCCCTGGTAGCTCAGCTGGTACGGAATATGCCTCCAATGGAAGAGACCCCAGTTCTATTCCTGGGTTGGAAAGACCCCCTGGAGAAGGGATANTGTTATTGTTTCCAGGTTTCAATTACTTAGGAGCTTGTTTCTTAAAATTTTAGGATTTAAATATACATGTGTGTGTATATATATATATATATATGCATGGGCTTCCCTGGTAGCTCAGCTGGTACGGAATATGCCTCCAATGGAGGAGACCCCAGTTCTATTCCTGGGTTGGAAAGACCCCCTGGAGAAGGGATAGGCTACCCACTCCAGTATTCTTGGACTTCCCTGGTGGCTCAGATGGTGAAGAATCCTCCTGCAATTGGAAGAGCTGGGTTCGATCCCCAGGTTGGGAAGATCCCCTGGAGGAGGGGGACCCTCCATGGCAACCTGCTCCAGTATTCTTGCCTGGAGAATCCCCTTGGACAGAGGAGCCTGGCTCATATATATGGTGCTCATACACTAAAGCTGTATTTTTTTCCTTTTGAATTTAGTCAGATGACTTTTCTTGTCAAGCACAAAAGCTATATTTGTTCCTCAGATGTTTGCAAAGAAGGTACAATTCTGTTTATAGGATATAAAATGGAACCTGATCATTTTTGAACCTGACATGATCACTTATATTAGAAAATCTTTTGTAGTCTTAAAATGGCCTTATTTTTTTCTAAACAGCTATAAAACATTAAGAGTGATAAGTTCAAATACCTAATTAAAATTAGTTTTATTTTGTATATCAAATTATTTTATATATCATTGATTTGCTCTCTACTTTACTTCTTTTTCACATGGTAATAACACCTACATTTCAACCAGTGAGTATCATTTGGTTTGTGCATGCTTCTTTTATACACATATATTTGGATTTTGTTCTTACCTTTCTCTCAAAGTCTCTGTCATTTACCTAGGAGTTTAAGTTCTTTATGTTATTATATTTATATTTATTATAAATAGTTACACTTTAACTTTTTCTCTTTGTATTTAATTCTTTTTCTGTTTTATAATGCCTTTCTGATTGCTAAGCTTCCTTTCCTTTTATGCAGAAACAATAGTTTGCTTCTTTATTTTTGAGTGATTTGAAAGATGTCTATTGTAGTTCTCTGTATGATCACCATTAAGTTTCATACAAATATAATTAAATTTACATTCTTCTAAATCTACAAGTGAAGACATCCCTACAAGACAGATATTTATTCACCCATATATTTCTCTTTTTATTTTCCTTTTCCCTCTGTTTCTTGGTCATTGTTAATTTAATCTGTAAATATATATCTAGACTATTATTAAAATTGTAATATTTTACTTTATGCATATTATCTTTTAAAATAACTATTTTATATTTCCATTTATTGTGTAACTAACCCAACTTCATGACTAAGACTTTGTTGTTTACCAAAAACCTTTTGTAAAATAATTTCTCATTTTCGAATCCTTTAATCACCCCCTTGATTGGTAGAAGTATATCTTTGAGTAATTTATTTTAAAAATGTACTTATCTAGTGTGTTTATAAAGGTAAAAGGATTTTTTTTTTCTATTTGTTCCACACAATTGATTCCTCACTGAATATATCTTCTTTATAGCTCCTTGGATAACAGCTTTTTACCTTCTAAAGCAGATATTAAAGGAAACATAGTGTTACAAAGTCTGGCTGTCTTGTATGTGTGTGTGTTTAAGATATGTGCTTAAAATAACCTTGCTTACTACTAAGGAACTACAGCAAGAAAATAAAAAAAACTTTCCTGTTTTTAATTTTTGTAAACTTTAATAAATTTCTAGAATTTGTCTAATAATAAGTCACTTTCTGTCCTCAGTTTTGGCTGGTTAGTGGAAAGCATTTCTAATATGGCCCCTTCTTAGCAAAGTTTTATTGCCATTGTTTACCTATAATAACTTCAATCGTATTTTAATTAACATCTGGGGACTTCTCTAGGACTCAGAAGTATCTCGCAGGTTGGTACTTTGCTCTCCTTTTTTCATATCTCCCAACTTCTCTCCAAGAAATTTTCTCCTTTAGCTTTTGTCACCTTTTTCCTAGGAGAATATAAGCTTTACATCCACCTTATTTTCACTTTTAATGTATATAGTTTCTAGTCTTTGGTTTTTCTCATAAAATTTTAATTATTGAGTGTACTTTTATTTTCTTGTGGAAATTCTTTATGATGTGTATCTTCTTTTTTTATCTCTGTTTCCATCCTTTGTATCTGAACCAATGATCTCTTCTTCTAATCTTGATTTTTCTGTGTAAACATTTTCTCTTATTTTGGAAGGCATGTTTTCCTTTTCCTTAATTAAATAAGAAGCTGTTAATTTCTAAAAACTATTTTTCTGGGTTTTATAACAATTTTCAAAAGTAATCTTTTTGGTCTGAACCCTTACCTTACTTTCAATCCATCTTTCTGCACACTCATTTTTCTTCTTCTTTTAAATAGGTTCTCTCTCAATTTAAAGTTATTATAAAACAATGGCTCATTTCTCTATGCTGTACAACATATTCTCATTGTTTATCTATATTATACATAGTATTTTTTACCTCTTAATCTCATACCCATATCTTTTTTTCTACAGTATTTAAAAAAATAATTTACATATATATTTGGTTAGGGTAGGTCTTTGTTGTTGCATGTGGGCTTTCTCTAATTGGGTCCAGGTGCACAAACTTCTCATCATGGTGGTTTCTCTTGTTGTGGAGCACAGGCTCTGGACACACAGGATTCAGCAGTTGCGGCACAGGAGCTCATAGTCATGGCTTGAGGGTCCTAGAGCGTGGGGGCTTCAGTAGTTGTGGTGTGTGGGCTTCAGTTGTCCTCGACATGTGAAATCTTCCCAGATCAGGGATTGAACCTATGTCCCTTGCATAGGTAGGCAGATTCTTATCCACTGAACCACCAGGGAAGTCCCATTCATTTCTTGCTTTGTTTTTGTTTTTGTTTTTTTTTTTTTAATTTCACATATAAGTGATCATATGTAGTATTTGTCTTTCTTTGTGTACATAAAACATAAGTCGCTCAGTCGTGTCCGACTCTTTGTGACCCCATGGACTGTAGCCTATCAGGCTCCTCCGTCCATGGGATTTTCCAGGCAAGAGTGCTGGAGTGGATTGTCATTTCCTTCTCCAGGGGAACTTTCTGACCCAGAATCGAACCTGGGTCTCCCGCATTGCAGGCAGACGCTTTACCGCCTGAGCCACCAGGGAAGCTCTTTGCGTACACTCCCTCTTAATTGTCAATGAATGAGGAATGGTTTACACAGACTTGGTGTTTGTCAAAACACAGGATTTGCATCTATTTCAAGATGGCCTGCTGCTGAGGTTAATGTGCATAACTTCTAGACCAATTTCTTTTGCCCATCAAAGATTCAACATTTGCTGAGATATACACACTTTCTAACTCCCACTGTATAATTCTTTGAATCTGTGAGAAGATGGGGTGTGTTAAGTATCTCAGCCTGCAGCATGCCTTGCTCTAAATACTCTGCAGCCTATTGCCTAGGCTATCGTGCTTACCATGTGGGGATGACAAGTTGCAGACTGGCACCACCTCTCCTGCTCCTCCACCACTGGCACATAATGCCAGGAACGCAGTCTCTGAATGTGTGTAAAAGAGATACTGAAGGAACATGGAAAGGAAGAGAAATATAACACGGACTGTCCCACTGGTATAATTTTGATACAGTCAAGCAATGACTTTTCATTTTCCGGTTTGGAACAGATCCAGCATTGGAGTCGTGATTAGATGGTATTTGGAGAGTGATGATAGGGTCTTGGGTAGATGATGTGAACTATTGTCAAAACACAGGATTTGCATCTATTTCAAGATGGCCTGCTGCTGAGGTTAATGTGCATAACTTCTAGACCAATTTCTTTTGCCCATCAAAGATTCAACATTTGCTGAGATATACACACTTTCTAACTCCCACTGTATAATTCTTTGAATCTGTGAGAAGATGGGGTGTGTTAAGTATCTCAGCCTGCAGCATGCCTTGCTCTAAATACTCTGCAGCCTATTGCCTAGGCTATCGTGCTCACCATGTGGGGATGACAAGTTGCAGACTGGCACCACCTCTCCTGCTCCTCCACCACTGGCACATAATGCCAGGAACGCAGTCTCTGAATGTGTGTAAAAGAGATACTGAAGGAACATGGAAAGGAAGAGAAATATAACACGGACTGTCCCACTGGTATAATTTTGATACAGTCAAGCAATGACTTTTCATTTTCCGGTTTGGAACAGATCCAGCATTGGAGTCGTGATTAGATGGTATTTGGAGAGTGATGACAGGGTCTTGGGTAGATGATGTGAACTGGCCACCACTTCCTTCAGCCTAACTCCAGGAGAGACAGTCTCTACTTTTTGATTCTGTAAAGCAGGCATACGCTGTTTATTGCATTTCCCAACCTTGATACACCAGCCTTGTAACAGTTAGAAATTTATCCCAATTTCTGAATGAATATCTTCTTTTCTTACACTTCATTGATGCAGTGAATATTCTTCATTATATTTTCTTAAGCATTTTACAGAAAATTTGGCATGGGGCAGGCAGTTAAGGAAATGCAATTTTTGTTCAGATATCTTCAAAGGTTTAAAACATTTTTTTCTATTTCTGAATTGAGACTTTTTTCCTAAGAGCTTCCAGGTTTGGTTCATCTGCATAGCAAAGATTAACATCATTTTCTTTTAAAAAACGTTAAGCTTGATTTATTGTATGATTGAATTTAAATCTACTGTCCTGGGCTTACATATCCATCCAGCACTTAACTTCTACTTGCCCTTTCTCAAGAGCCAAGGGGATGACTCCATAGTGACTTTGTCAGACTTGACCTTATTAGCTCCCCTTGGAAGTTTGGCACTAGCTAATTCAACCATGCTTCACATCCCTGCTTTACTTGCTCATTGCCCAAAATGTAACCTCCTCTCTTTTCTCTTTTTTCTTATTTTCTTCTCTTCATATTACCTGATGCTCTGATGCTTCTTCTTTCCACATGGCTATTCTCCTAATTGCTACAAAATTCTAATTTCTAGAAGCATTGCTTTTTAGTAGCAAATTCTCCTCTATAGTGAACTGCTTCACTGAATGGTATGCATACTTAAAAAAATCCACAATATGAGGATTGCCAGTTAAGTTTTATTTGGGACAAAATGAGAACTGGAGCCTAGGAGACAGCACCCTAGATAGCTTTGAGAAACTGCTCCAAAGAAGCAGGGGGGAAAGTCAGTATATGTGAGATTTTGGTGAAGGAGGAATACATGCAATCAAGCACATATTTTTCCAGAAGATTTCTACTAGTCTCATAAAGTTTTTGCTAATCATGAGGAACATTCATCATCATGAAGGATTTTAGTCATTTTCTAGGTATGAGGAGATACAAAAATTGGGTTCATATAATCAGCTCCTGAAAATATTTAACTATCTGAAGACATATCCTGCCAATTTTCCCTGGAGCACAAAGTGCCTCCTTTCTGCTCTCCGCCCTGGACTCCTTTCAGGGGGTGTTGAAAATCAGTAGCTGCTGCAGCACATAATTTAATCCTTGTAAAGGTAGATGGCAAGTGATGATTTATAGTTGACAGGTAGAAAGAGGAGAGATTTTTTTTCTTTCCTTAGTTCTTTAGCAGCAAGCAAGGATGTTTTAAACACGTTATCTCACACACACATATTATTCATGTTAGCCATTTATGAACTTATAGAATGGTCCATCCACCTTAGCAATTTCCATAATGAAATATGAGTTTTTATAATGCAAGAAATGCTCTATTTCTCAGCATAAACAGATGTTCAAGGAATACATAGCAAAAGTAAAACTGCTGCTGCTACTGCTAAGTCGCTTCAGTCGTGTCCGATTCTGTGCGACCCCAGAGACGGCAGCCCAGCAGGCTCTCCCGTCCCTGGGATTCTCCAGGCAAGAACACTGGAGTGGGTTGCCATTTCCGTCTCCAATGCATGAAAGTGAAAAGTGAAAGTGAAGCCACTCAGTCATGTCCAACTCTTCGTGACCCCATGGACTGCAGCCTACCAGGCTCCTCTGTCCATAGGATTTTCCAGGCAAGAGTACTGGAGTGGGGTGCCACTGAGAAAACAGACTATGTGATTCCTTCATACGCCTCTGTTTTGAATGCATGCGTGTGCATGCTCAGTTGTGTCTGACTCTCTTGTGACCCCATGGACTGTAGCCCACCGGACTCCTCTGTCCATGGGATTTTCCAGGCAAGAATATTGGAGTGGGTTGCCATTTCCTCCTCCAGGGGATCTTTCCAATCCAAGGATTGAACTCACATCTCTTGTGTCTCCTATATTGTCAGGTGAATTCTTTACCACTGAGCCACTTGGGGAACACTGTATAGAAAGCTATGTTCTTATCTACTTTAGTCCCTTCTTGTTACACTAATGAGTGTGCCGTGTGGCTTTGGCAACAACTCTAACTTTCCCTTTTGTCTTAAGCAATGCTATGGCCTGAGTCCACCTTTATTTATGTGTTAGCTAGCAATTACAACTAAAGTTAATTGGACTGACTAAGGGACTAGACTGACACTCCCACTCCCTCAGCTATGATTATAATTGGGACTTCTTTTTTCTTTTTTTTATTAAAGTATAACTGATTTATTAATAATATATTAGTTTCAGTATATGACTAGTGATTCAATTTTCTTATAGGTTGTACTTCATTTAGATTTATTACACAATAATTACTGTATTTCTTTGTGCTTTACAATATATTCTTATTGCTTAGTTACTGTAACCACAGTGGTTTGTGTTTCTTAATGCCATACACCGTCTTGCCTCTCCCGCCTTATCTTTCTGCACTGGTAACCATTAGTGTCTTCTCTATACCTGTGAGTCTGTTTCTATTTTATTACATACATTCATTTGATTTTACTCCTTATGTCATCTTACTTTAGAGCATTTGCATGACACTGTGATTCATAAGAAATACATATTAGGGTTTTTTTTTTTTTTGTCATTACTGGCGCAAAGCCCCAAAAATCTTTGGAATTTTTTAAATGAAGAGAGCAAAGACTCTTTTGTTATGTTAATGAGGTAACTTTCAGGAAAAATCTGAAAATGAGGGCTGGTTGATAGTGGAGCCAACCAGGTCTTTTGAGGGTTGGAACTTTCAGTCCTATCCCACAGCCTCTGGGAGGGAGAGGAGGGGGTCTGGAGGTTGAATCAGTCACCAATGGACAATTATCTACTCAAATCTTCCCTGAGTATTGAAGCCCTCATAAAACCCAAAAGAACGCATTTCAGTGACCTTCGCAACTGGGGAAAACATGAAAGTGTGGGCAGAGTGGTACACTTGCAGGGGGTGTGGAAGTTTAGGGCTTCTTCTCTGTATGTTGCCCTGGGCTTCTCTTCAACCTACTTGTTCCTGAATTTTATCCTTTTATAGTGAACTGGTGGTCTAGTCAGTAACATGTTTCTCTGAGTTCTATGAGCCATTCTAGCAACGATTTAAACCCAAAGAGGGAATCATGGGAACCTCTGATGTTATAGCTAGTTTGTCAGAAGTATAGGTAACAGTCTGGACATGAGACTGGTTTCTGAAATTCAAGAGTTTCATTGGAACCTACCATCTATAGCTTGTCAGTCAGATACAGTGATAACCTGGGCTTCTGATTTCTGTCTCAAGAAGGGAGGGTCTTGTAGGACTAAACCTTTAACGTGTAAGATCTGGTGCTATCTCCAGGCAGATAAGATCAGAATTGAGTTAAATTGTAGGACATCCAGATGTATCAGAGCATTTCTTGCTTGATGTTCTGGTGGGAAAAGCCCCACGTCCACACACGTGAATTGGGGCCAGAACCTTTTTAACCTGCCTTTGCATTATCCTTCTTTGTTGGGACCTGGTGGCTGAATACTGATTAACTGGCTCACCCTGCTTATTTAACTTCTATGCAGAGTACATCATGAGAAACGCTGGACTGGAAGAAACACAAGCTGGAATCAAGATTGCCGGGAGAAATATCAATAACCTCAGATATGCAGATGACACCACCCTTATGGCAGAAAGTGAAGAGGAGCTAAAAAGCCTCTTGTTGAAAGTGAGAGAGGAGAGTTGGCTTAAAGCTCAACATTCAGAAAATGAGGAAATAGATGGGGAAACAGTAGAAACAGTGTCAGACTTTGTTTTTTTGGGCTCCATAATCACTGCAGATGGTGACTGCAGCCATAAAATTAAAAGACGCTTACTTCTTGGAAGAAAAGTTATGACCAACCTAGATAGCATATTCAAAAGCAGAGACATTACTTTGCCGACTAAGGTCCATCTAGTCAAGGCTATGGTTTTTCCTGTGGTCATGTATGGGTGTGAGAGTTGGACTGTGAAGAAGGCTGAGCGCCAAAGAATTGATGCTTTTGAACTGTGGTGTTGGAGAAGACTCTTGAGAGTCCCTTGGACTGCAAGGAGATCCAACCAGTCCATTCTGGGGGAGATCAACCCTGGGATTTCTTTGGAAGGAATGATGCTAAAACTGAACCTCCAGTACTTTGGCCACCTTATGCGACGAGTTGACTCATTGGAAAAGACCCTGATGCTGGGAGGGACTGGAGGCAGGAGCAGAAGGTGATGACCGAGGATGAGATGGCTGGATGGCATCACGGACTCGATGGACGTGAGTCTGAGTGAACTCCGGGAGTTGGTGATGGACAGGGAGGCCTGGCGTGCTGCGATTCATGGGGTCGCAAAGAGTCGGACACGACTGCGTGACTGAACTGAACTAATAAGGACCAACACCTCACGTATACATTTTCATCCTGGCTGAGATGGACATCTCCATTAACTTGATGGTTAACCACTGCCTCCTTCTTGAAACTTGATCTTCTTGTTTCCATGATGCTGCATTCTCATGGTACGCCACTCACCAGCAGGAGCATTTTTTTAAAAACATGTTTGTTTCCTTAAACATTGGTGATTCTTGGGGTTTAGGGGGTGTTACTCATGTCTTTTTCCAACGTGGCTTCTGAACCAATGGAGAAGTAGACACAGGATGCAGATAGAGATCAACATACTAGTTTTACTATAGTAACACTGAATTGAAGAGTGCAACCTGTATCACAAATGGATGACTCAGTCTTTTGACAGAATTGGATGGGCTTTTTCACCCAGTTGCATGCAGTGAAGCAGGAAACCCTTAGGCCTCCCCACTCAGGGCAGAGCCTGCTTCAGTAGCTTCCTGCAGTAGAAATAAGAAAATGAACCCACAAGGTAGGTCAACCAGTCTGAAGTTGAAGGGCCACACTTGTGCAAACACATTTTTCTGTTTTACCAATCTAATTAATCACTTTTCTTTCCTTAAAGGCCTGAGTGTTTGAAACTGTGTTTTTTACTTTGTAGGCTGTCAAGACTGATATGCAGATATCCTCCCAATATCTGATTAATTCTCCTCCTTGTTGCACAAATAATAAGTCATCAGTTCTTCATATGTTATTAATGATGGTGACTGCCCTAGCCCTAACTCCTCATGTCTACACCTAAGCCTTGATTACTGTTCCCTTAGTTCTTATATGCTTATTTAGTTCCCATTCCAGATTTTAGGGAAAAAAAATAAAAAAAGATTACAAATACTCATTCTATAGGAATTCTTTTAGGCTTAGAAAAAAAGATATATTTTGAGAATATTTCTTAAACTTAGGCATTCTCTAAAGTTGTACATATACTTAGAGGTGTCATCATGATGTTTTCTTATAAAATTGTGCTGTATTTTCCTTGTGATCCTTGTGCTAGGATTTTGAATAGAAATAGAATCTCACCTGGCCTCAGAATACTGGTGTTGATGAGGCCTTATATTTTACATGAGTTTGAAGACTGATTCAAGAGTAATATTCTGAAATCTGGAAAGTTTATGACTCAGAGTGTGATAAAGTATCTAAGATATCTTTTAGTATTCCCAAATGAGTCTCAGCTGAGTTGGGGAAAGAATTATGAATGGTCTGTTTCTCCAAGACTAAGAAACTGCATTACATTTTAACCTCTTTGATTATAAGGCTTTTAAAAACAAATCCTCAAACCTGAGCACAACCATGTGTATATCGGACTTGAGCTATTTCTTCCATGAGGGCTTCTTTGATGGCTCAGACAGTAAGGAATCTGTCTGCAATATGGGAAACCTGGGTTGGATCCCTGGGTTGGGAAGATCCCCTGAAGGAGGAAATGGCAACCCACTCCAGTATTCTTGCCTGGAAAATCCCAGAGGAGCCTGGTGGGCTACAGTTCATGAGGTCACAAAAAGTTGGACATAACTGAGCAACTAACACTTAGTCTAACACTAGTGGCAATGCCCTTTCCAGTGTGAGATGATTCTCTTGACATTCATGAAAGTAGAGACCTGCTTTGACTTGGACAAAATGGAAGAGACAATGAACGCTTAACTGGGAGTTCAGATCTAGAAGGCAGGAAATTACTTACTGTATTATCAACATTTGATAAGCACCTCCTGTGTGCAGAGACTGATTCAAGCATTGTGGAGAATAAAGGACATTTTATTAGTTCATATTATCATTTTGTTGTCATATGCCTATTTTCTGATTGAATCTTTAACATAACAGAGCAATTCCTGTGCTTTAGTCTATTAGTCTGTCTGGTAATATTTTCAGATTTGGGTTAATATTTCTAACTCCTAGGACATGTATGTCATCTACCCAATCTACAACACCACTCAACTGGTAGTACTCAGGATTTCCCCCTTCTAGAGTCATACATGGTTTCTAGATGAGCCATATAAACAGATAACCAACCTGAGTGTTTCTTTTTCCAATTTTGGGCAAAGAATATCTATAATCATGGGGAGCTAGGATCCTTACAGGGTCCCGTTTGGTTTTACTTCCTATTCTTTTGCCAAGAAATCCATTAGAATATTGACATCATGCTGAACCATTTACTGATTTCTTCACTCATTTATTCAATAGAATTTATTGCTGGAACACCAGGTTTACAAAGATGAATAACATAGGTTTCTTGACTTTGAGACACCAAACATCTATTGAGCAAAAGTAGAAATCAGGAGTGACAGGACAATTTAATGTGTGAACTATCAGTATTACCAAACTTAGGTTTGGCTGCTCGCTGCTCAAAAGCCAATAATTGAGAGGCAAATATCAGTAGAAAGGAGAGATGAAGGAAAGATGCTTTAATAAGAAAAGTCAGCAATCTAGGGAGGAGGGGAACTCATGTCCCAAGACCAGCTCTGAAGATTCTATTCAGCCATGATAGTTTTTAAAGGGTAAAAGAAGCAAGAATCTCAATGAACTGAGATAGGAGGTTGGGTTCTGCATCATTCTCCATTGTCTGAAGACTGGCTGATATTATCTTGCTTGAGTGATCTGCCTACACCTAAGGAAGGTGTTGAGGGTAGAGAGCAAGTTCATTTTTGAACTACTTAATTCTTCATTCTTCTTTTTATCTAGGAAAAGTCAACAGGTTAGGTAAGACATGGTATGTGTTCAGGAGAACGTAAGACGGGAGTTAGTTTAAAATTGCCTATCAGTCAATTATAAAGGAAATCAGTCCTGAAGGACTGATGCTGAAGCTCCAATACTTTGGCCACCTGATATGAAGACTGACTCATTGGAAAAGACTCTGATGCTGGGAAAGATTGAAGGCAAGAGGATAAGGGGATGACAGAGGATGAGGTGGCATCACCAACTCGATGGACATGAGTTTGAGCAAGCTCTGGGAGTTGGTGATGGACAGGGAAGCCTGGTGTGTGGCAGTCCATGGAGTTGCAAAGAGTCGGACAAGACTGAGCAGCTGAACTGAATAGACTGAGTGATCTCATTCCTATAATTAAGTTCTTTTAAGGTTATAGGGGGACAGAAGTGGGCAAACAGGAAAGGGGGAAAAGAGCTATGTTCAACAGGAGTGGGTACAAAGCTGAAAGAGTCAGTGCCTTGGGATGAGAAGAGGAACATGAAACACTTTAACTTTGTTTTAGATCACCTGTGGAGAGTTCTCCAGGTAGAAGGGGAGCCGACAGAAAAGAATATATGCTCTGCTGCTGCTGCTGCTAAGTCACTTCAGTTGTGTCCGACTCTGTGTGACCCCATAGATGGCAGCCCACCAGGCTCCCTCATCCCTGGGATTTTCCAGGCAAGAGCACTGGAGTGGGTTGCCATTTCTTTCTCCAAGGCATGAAAGTGAAAAGTGAAAGTGAAGTCGCTCAGTCATGTCTGACTTTTAGAGACCCCATGGACTGCAGCCTTCCAGGCTCCTCCATCCATGGGATTTTCCAGGCAAGAGTACTGGAGTGGGGTGCCATTACTTTCTCAAAATATATGCTCAGGAATTGTAGTTATTTAGCCTGTCAGAGTATTGTTTATTTGCGGGAGGAGCAACCCGAGGAGTGGTGGCTGGGCAGGCACAGGAGGGCCTAGAGGAGCTATTCTACGTTGAAGGTCAGGAACGGTGGTGGTAAGGAGATACCCCTCATCCAAGGTAAGGTGCAGTGGCTGTGCTTTGCTGGAGCAGTTGTGAAGAGATATCCCACACCCAAGGTAAGTGAAACCCAAGTAAGACGGTAGGTGTTGCAAGAGGGAATCAGAGGCAGACACACTGAAACCATACTCACAGAAAACTAGTCAATCTAATCACACTAGGACCACACCTTTGTCTTAACTCAATGAAACCAAGCCATGCCTGCGGGGCAACCCATAATAGGTGGGTCGTGGTGGAGAGGTCTGACAGAATGTGGTCCACTGGAGAAGGGAATGGGAAGCACTTCAGTATTCTTGCCTTGAGAACCCCATGAACAGTATGAAAAGGCAAAATGATAGGATACCAAAAGAGAAATTCCCCAGGTTGGTAGGTACCCAATATGCTACTGGAGATCAGTGGTGAAATAACTCCAGACAGAATGAAGGGATAGAGCCAAAGCAAAAACAATACCCAGTTATGGATGTGACTGGTGATAGAAGCAAGATCCGATGCTGTAAAGAGCAGTATTGCATAGGAACCTGGAATGTCAGGTCCATGAATCAAGGCAAATTGGAAGTGGTCAAACAAGAGATGGCAAGGATGAATGTTGCCATTCTAGGAATCAGCGAACTAAAATGGACTGGAATGGGTGAATTTAACTCAGATGAC
>SJXQ01004408.1:0-92178 GCA_006408695.1 Aepyceros melampus | reverse complement strand
ACTGTGGAAAATTCTTAAAGAGATTGGAATACCAGAGAAATTGGTATTTCTTACCTGCCTTACCTGCCTCCTGAGAAATCTGTATGCAGGTCAAGAAGCGACAGAATCAGACATGGAACAATGGACTGGTTCCAAATTGGGAAAGGAGCACATCAAGGCTGTATATTGTGCCCCTGCTTATTTAACTTATATGCAGAGAACATCATATGAAATGGCAAGCTGAATGAAGCAGAAGCTGGAATCAAGACTGCCAGGAGAAATCTCAATAACCTCATGTATGCAGATGACACCATTCTTATGGGAGAAAGTGAAAAGGAACAGAAGAGCCTCTTGATGAAAGTGAAAGAGGAGAGTGAAAAAGCTGTCTTGAAACTCAACATTTGAAAAACTAAGATCATGGCATCTGGTCCTATCACTTCATGGTAAATAGACGGGGAAACAATAGAAACAGTTACAGACTTTATTTTCTTGGCCTCCAAAATCACTACAGATGGTGACTGCAGCCCTGAAAGTAAAAGACACTTGCTCCTTGGAAGGAAAGCTATGACCAACCTAGACAGCATATTAAAAGCAGAGACATTGCCAACAAAGGTCCGTCTAGTCAAAGCTATGATGTTTCCAGTAGTCACGTATGGATGTGAGAGTTGAACCATAAGGAAAGCTGAGCATTGAAGAACTGATGCTTTTGGTCTGTGGTGTTGGAGGAGACTCTTGAGGGTCCCTTGGACTGCAAGGAGATCAAACCAGTCAATCGTAAAGGAAATCAGTTCTGAGTATTCATTAGAAGGACTGATGCTGAAGCTGTGACATGAGAGTCAAATATTTGTCTTTCTGAGTTTGACACCATTCTTTGTCTAGATAAACCCCAAAGCAATCTATTTCTGTGGAATCCAGTGGACGAGACAAGGGGTCAGAGAATGATTTCTCTCCGTTACTGCCTGCTCAGTTAACTGTAGACATGAGAACTAATGAAAGACACAAGAAAGGAGAACCCTGCATGGTGGGAAGAGAAAAGTGAAGAGGTCTGAGACTATCCAGCAGCCCTAATCCTCTGTAATCTCTAATCTCTTCTCCATGATGAGAGAACAAGGTGGGGGGTGCGGGAACAATAATTATGGCATCTTGTATAGGGGACGACGAGATGAGATGGCTGGATGGCATCACTGACACAATGGACATGGGTTTGGGTGGACTCTGGGAGTTGGTGATGGACAGGGAGGCTTGGCGTGCTGAGGTTCATGGGGTCGCAAAGAGTCGGACACTACTGAGTGATTGAACTGAATTGTATCCTCCCCACCATCAGATGAAAGTGCCCTAGGCCTCTTACTTCCAAACACCCAATACCTAACTAACTGTTGGAGGTGGCACAGGTAAGCCATTCCTCCTGTGCTGAGAGAATCCTGTAGGTAACACAGGTGAGCCTTACAAGGTGATCCATCAGGACACCTGCTAACAAGGAGCAGAAGAACTGGAAATTACCAAACGTGCATTAATGGTTCTAAAATGAGAACAAAGTATCATAAAGTTATATTCCATTGTTTAATGGAATATTAACAGATCTTAAAATAAGCAAACTACAAATATGTACAAAAACACATGTGAATTCTAACAAATATAATATTGATTGAATCAAGCCTTTAATAAAGTGTTGGAAACACTTAATATCTTACCATTTCCTCTTCATTTTCTATATAAAGCAGAGTAGAATTCTTAGTAGTGCAGGACATCAAACTCGTATTCAATGTTTCTTTTTCCAAACTAATAGAATAGCAGTTGTTGGAATATGTAAACCACTCTTTTGGACAGCAACCACAATGAAATTCTGGAGAAAGATTATGAATTACTATTCAAAGGCAATTTTAATAAAAAAATTAACTTACATGTATGCATAGATATAAACATGTATGTGTATATAAAACATAGCTATGCACCCTCAAGGCTGGTACATATAAAATAAATCTCACTCATACATTCACAGCGTCAATCTCTCATACCCCAATTTATGTCTCTATATAAAGCAAACATAAAAATATCTCCTCTTTACATGTCCTAAAAATCAAGAAATGAAACTTTTATTTAAGAGTAGCAAAATTGTTTGTCTTTTACCATATTACAGCAGGCAAAAATTGGAATCAATTGCCAACAATGGATACGGTGATCATATTGTTGCAGAGGGAAAAACACTCTCCCATAATCATTATTTATGCATGTTTGTTGCCCGATTTTGGAATTTATCTTCTACCCCTAAATCTTTTCTTATNCAAACTCAGGGCCCCCCTCCCTCGTCCCCTTTCTCCCCCCGTTCCCCTCCGCTTCCCCCTCCTCTCCTCAACTCAACCCGAGATTTACTTCCCCAGGTGGGACCAGCAGGGCAAATGTCCACTGCTCTGGGCAAGCCTGTTGGAACCTCGTTCTGAAATCGCTACCACGCTTCATGATGTGGAATTTATATTTCTCTTTTATTCCAACCTTTCCTTGAGTTCCGAGGGTCCTCCAGGCCTCCCGATCATCACGGTTTGATCTTTCCAGTGAGGTCTGACGTGCCTGCCTCACGCAGAGCAGTGGCCCTACTTAGGGCAGTAGAGGGAAACGGAATATATGTCTGTGGCCCGGCCGGGAGATGAACAGGTTCATCTTGGAAAGAGAACCTCCTGAATATCGTCTGGGCTTGTCTTCATCCAAGGGAGAGCAGTGCTGAGTCTGCTTGTCCCAGTAAGCGGACGGGATAGTCCTATGTCTGTGACTGGGCCGGGAGATGAACAGGTTCATCTTGGAAAGAGAACCTCCTGAATATCGTTTGGGCTTGTGTCCATCCAAGGGAGAGCAGTGCTGAGTCTGCTTGTCCCAGTAAGCGGACGGGATAGTCCACCTGCGCAGTGAATTTTGGTCTGTGGTCTTTCCCTTGGCGCTCTGTGTTTTTTACAGGTTCAATGCCGATTGGACACTTCAGTGATCCTGGTTCAGTGGGAGTCTCTAATTTAGATTGCAGGCAACTTTATTTTATTCTATACATTTTGATCCCATACTCAATATTTCTTTTCAGTGAAAGTTTGAGTGACAGTTTAAATTTAGTCTTTGACACACCGGATTGATTCTTCAAAATCCCAATGAAGAGATGATAAAAGTAACTAGTAATGGTTTCTCTAATTTTAAAGGACATAAAATAAATATAAATAACCTCAGATTATGCAGTCTGTGAATGGTGTTTAATTCTTTGTGAGAATAGAGTACTGTATTTAGGTAAATCTTTGCAGCTGCTTGTGTCTGCTTTGCTTCTGACACCCAGGAAAGACCTCCTTGGGCAGAATGGGATTTCTCCCAGCTTGAGTTTGGCTCCATCCTCATTATTGTGCTCCTCTGCATGTCAGAAGTCTCTGCCTCTGAGACATTTTGCAGTTGTCTGATAACATGTCAGATGTGCTTCTGATACCACCTTAGAAGTCTGAGCATGTATTTTGTTTGCAATTTGATATAGTCTATCAAAGAGACAATTTAAAGCATTGCTACTTCATGGGATCTAGTATTTAAGTGCACACATAAATTCTAGTATGTCCACATTCTCATATTTGAATATAGAATTAATAACTTCAACTCCGAGATCTTCCTTTTAAGACCATTCTATGAATTCAGCAAGAGTTGGCATTCAGGGAAAAAAAAAGTGCAGACTTATTTATTTATTTAAATTAAACCACAGACTCATGACCATTATCTCTGTTGTTTTGTATTCTAGCTGTGTGCCATAGTGCTCTTTCCAATTGGCGACTAAAAAGATAATCTGCATTTGTTTTCAGACTCATCATATAATTTTGTTATTTTATGTAGTATAAAAAACCAGGATGCTTATTATCTTTATTCATGATAATAAAATGCATTTTTTGGAGGCTAGATTGCACAGGAAAAGCTTCAAGGTGTTCAATTTTTATTACTGCTATGGAATTTGATTCTATGAATTAATGGTCTAAGGGTAGCCCATTAACTTGAAAATGGTTTTAAAAAAATCTTACTAAGATTTTATTGTAATAATATTAAGAATTTGACCTGCATCCATTTTAGGTGAGGAAAAGAACACAGATAGATTAGAGATTAATTTAAGGTCAAAGAGCCATTAGAAACAGAATCAGCTGAGAATGAGAGACCTGGAAAATTTCACTGAGGTCACCTCATGAGGAACCTGTAGTTTGTAGATGAGAAAAATGAAGACTGCAGATGCTAAGTGATGGCCAAGGTCATAGAGCAAGTTCTTAACAAAGCCAAAATTACGCTGAAGGTCTCATGACACCCTCCCCAGGAGCTTTCCACCGCAACCACTGATTAAACTATCTGGCTTGTGAAATCTCTGCAGATAGTGTTGCTCTTGAGATTTAATGCAGCGTAGGACAGTCCTTAGTCTTCTAACTTTGAAAGGTCATCTATGACATATCTCTGTGTGTGTGTGTATGTATATATATATATGCATACATATACATTTTTTCCCAGGTCTTTGGCTGTACTACCCAACATTAGAGTGCAAATATGGGATTCCAGTTTTCTTAAAATGAACCCTGTTCTAACTTTGGATTTTTATTGACTAGTTTATATGTAATGTTTTTCCTTTTTTTCAGATTGGCTAACATTTGTGAGACTTGTCTGCAGAAAAATTGCTTTTCAAATTATTAGGGGTTGCTTAAAAAAGAGTACTCAGAAGTCCCCATTCTATTTACATGTGATTTAATATTTTTTTATGTACACTTTTAGTTCAGTTGATTGACTGACAATATTATCTGACTGCTTTGGTAAATAGAATTACATTGGGAAGTCACTGGATGAAATTATGTTTTTCATGGACATGATTCTAGGAGACATAAAATCAATTATCAAGTGGTTTGTTTCAGCTGTGGTCTTACTGATGTCATTCTTAATAGAAGTATTTAACTTTTATAAACCCTTTTACTTTTCATTTTATATTAGTTCATCTTTTATTGATGTACTTGAGATGAACAATTTTAACTGTGCAAATTCTGTTTTCAATTTGTTATACTTGTTTCATCATTGTCCTTATCCTTTCCCAGTATTGAGGAGAGTGACTTGATTATATAGTAGATTTGTTTTACTTCTAACTTTTATCGTCTAAAGTGGCAGACTGAAACAACAGTGATAGGAACTAGATAATTAATTTAATTTTACAGCATTGTATTTTTGCCTTTTGTTTTGGTTGGCATCTCCCCCTCCTCTGTTGCTTTTAATTTATGGTGTAAATACGTATTTGAGCAGTCTAAATTGTTCAGGTTAACTTGGTAAATAAGTTTATATTTTACATTTATGAATTGTATCCTTAAAAATATATTAGAAATTTATAAAATTTAAAGATAAGTTGTCATGGAAACCTGTTGTGGAGAAAATGAGATGTGGAAAGAAGAGAGATTATCCTGTTGATGGAATTGAATGATATTTACAAATAGTAAAAAGCATTTGAGAGAAGAGAGATTATCCTGTTGATGGCATTGAATGATATTTACAAATAGTGAAAAGCATTTTAATGGTTTTATTTCCACAGAATTACTAAAATATACTCCTTAAAACTATTAAAATTTAAATCTGAATATCTAGAATTAGATTCAGAATTGAATATATGTAATTTGCTTTTTATGGGACATTTTTTCCTCTACCTCAAAGTACAAAACAGGAAAGGAATGATCTTCTAAATAACTATTTTCTAGGTTTAGATGTAGCATTTAATTTTTAAAAATTATAATATGGTAAGGACAATGTGAGTCATACATTAAGATTAAAGAAAAAAAACATATTAATTCTTGTTTTGTGAGCCTTGCTCCAGTTAAAAGAAATAATGGCCAAATAAACTTGTTTGTAAAATATTGTTGTTAATTATTAAAATTTTAGAATTAATTTAGTCAATTAATGTTGTTTTTGCAGTCATTGTAGACCAGAAACTATATAAGCTACTAGAAGTGCGTGAGCAGATACAGTACTTTGCCCTCAGTAAGCCCACCACTCTATTTATAATAAAACATTTCCTAAAATATTATCTATTCACTTAAAAGTGCAACAAAATAACAACAAGCAAAATTCCAGAGATACTAAAGATGTTTCCCTTAAAAAAACCCAAAACTCATGTGGAAATGTTGCTTGAGATGTTCAGGAAAATACTGCATTTAGAAATGATGATCTTGGTAAGTCTCTGGTGGTCCACTGTTAGGAGAAACTGGGGTTCAATACCTGAAGGGGAACTAAGATCCTGGGAGCTGTGGGGTGTGGCCAAAAAAAAAAAAAAAAAAAGAAATGACGGTTTTATGCTTCTGTTAGTCTTCATTTTATTATGAAAGTGTTAGGCTTTTTCAGCCTTGATTTTTCTGTTTTCAGATGATTTATACGCTCTGTCTTATTATTGAAAAGTATGAGACAAGCTGTACTTATATCTAAAAACTGAATTATTTGCAGAGAAAACAACTGAATTATTTACGGTGTGTTCGCGTGTCTTCATCCCTTCTATTTTAATTAAAAGTTTGTTGTTTGTTCAGTCACTAAGTTATGTCTGACTCTTTGCGACCGCGTGGACTGTAGCTCACCAGGCTTCACTATCTTCCAGAGTTTGCTCAGTTTCATTTCCTTTGAGTCAGTGATGCTATCTATCTAACCATCTTTTTAATCTCACAATTAAAAGTTATGGCCAACCACATGAGAATGCAAATCCGAAGACCCCTAAAAAGAGTCTGCAGTTAAGAGTCTGGTGTATTTGCATTTGCTATATAAGCATCTAAGTCTCCCTTGACTTTTTCCAGGCCACTAATTATACACTTCACAGATATATTTGATTTTATTCATATATTCTGAGCATTGGATAAGATTTGAGAGTGCCTCATTCAAAACATAATTTAAAAAAGCAAGTAACTTTAGTAGAACTGTATTTTTGGTAGTGTATTTGACCCCAAACTAGGTGACCTAATCTGTTGCTGGGGCATTATCATGCCAAAGGTGAATAGTTGGACAGTTTATGTATGGGTTTTTTTTTTCTATTATATTTTCCCAAGAGCTCATTTGTAGACCCGAATTGACAAAACTAAATGAGAGTCAGAGAAATTTTTCTTCTCTGGCAAGAAGCTTATTTTCAAAGCAACTGAAAATGAGGAAATGTGTAGTTTTATAAAAAATGCAGGTCAACCTTTCCCATTTAGAAATATGTATCATTACTATTTAACTACTGCAGATAAAGTAAATGCAGCTTTCAGATCTCATTTTTATTCTCAAATTCTGAATCATTTACCCTTTTTTAATATGGCAACCTTTAAAAATGTATCTGAATGAAATAGTAGAGAGCACTAAAGGACTGATATAGTATAAACACAGGTCTCTATAAGGAAATATATAATGGCAAGATAATCTAAATAACCATCAGTGGATGGTTTAAACTGATCAGTGGATAGTTTAAACTGATCCAGTTCTTTTTGAAGTATGAAGGGCTTTTCTTTTGGAAAAGAGTCAAGATTTTTCTATGACAGGATAGCATTGCCTTTTGCTTATAGTTTGAAGGATGGTGATTAATTTTAATACTGTGTGGTCAATATTTTCACAGAAAGTGACTAAACTGTGGGTGTTGGGAGGAGAAGAGAGTAGAGTAGAGAATACATGGGAAGAGCATTGGAAAAATGCCTGAGTTGGAATCCTTGAGTCCTAGGCACTAACTCTGATTTCACAGCTAGCTGTTGTGACCTTTGAGAATTTACTTTGTCTTTCTAATTCTTGATTTCCTTTGGCTTTATTTTGAAAGAAAAAATGGGGATGACACATTGGACTAGAAAGTATTCAAACTTCTTTTGAGCTCTAAGATTTTGAAGTTCAGAGGAAAAAACAAGGATAGTGACTGCTGAAAATCCCTGGGTAGGAAAAGAGCATGTCTGCATTCATTTTGATTGTCCTCTAGGGACCATCACACTAATAAGGTAAACTAGCATGGATTTCTCTTGTTTTTTTTTTTTTTTTTTTGGACTTTAACTTGCTGCCCTTTTCTTTTCCTACAGCTGTTGGGTTGCTGCTGCTCTGGTTACCATAGAAACAGGTTGGCTCCTAGCTTCCTGTTTCCATTGAAAACAGCTTTCTTTCAACCACATATTGATCTCAGGAAATCATTTTGCTGTGGCTCTGTCATGAAACCCATAAAGATGATCGGCTCTGTCATCTTCTAAGTCTAAGATTCAGTGCAGGTGTATAGCCATCCACCCACAAGGGTAACTGATTAGGTAATCTCAGTGTTATTTCCATTTGAAAAGTGCCTTGTCAAAGACACCAGCCTTTTCCCCTTCCCATATCTTATACAGAAGGGAAAGTCTTATTCACTTGAGGATTTACAGATATGCCTAACACATTTAAGTGTTTACCAAATAGTGTCAAATTATTCAGTTCTAATCTTTTCATAACTCAGTCAGTCAGGATAAGCATAGAGAATAGTATGCTGTCTAGCACACTTTGTAAGTTTGTGTTTTAATGTACTCACTAATGAAGACTAGTTCAAGAGAAAAATATATATGTATTATATAGTACACCCTATTTCTCTTTTGAGAAAAAATAGTTTTTCTATTTCAGCCTGTACATATTTACATAATAAAGATATATTCACTATCATAATGTAGATACGTACTCTGTGTTTGTATGTATTTATAAACTGTTTATATGGATAAGTAAAGGAGACTTGTGGGAATATGGCTTAAAGTTTTGATTGAGAATATTTGTGTGTGAGCACACGTGTATTATATATTATGTGGTATATAATCTTTGAATGCGGCCTCCCTAATGGCTCAGTGGTAAAGAATCCACCTGCCAATGCAGATGCAGTTTTGATCCCTGGGTGGGGAAGTTCCCCTGGAGGAGGAAATGGCAACCCGCTCCAGTATTCTTGCCTGGGAAATCCCATGGACAGAGGAGCCTGGCGGGCTACAGTCCATGGAGTCACAGAGTCGGACACAGCTGAGCATGCACACCACCACACCACACCGTCTTTCAGTGACATTGGTATTTATAACAGACCTCTGTTGCTCATGAGACTTAGAAGGATAGTGGTGATGGAAGGAAACTGGTCTTTGTGTCAGGAAACCTGACACAGTGACCTTAAATCACAAAAAAAGTGGCTGACTTGTTCATAGCCATGGCTGTTAGTCTCAGTAGCAGGGTTGGAAGTTAGGCCTTCTGACTCCCGGCACTCTTCCCATTCCATCTTGTTTGCTTAGTCTGGATTGGGTTTAATATCAGCTGCACAAATTTTAGCTTTTGGAAAGTAGCAAGCCTGTTAGAAATAGTTGGGGTCGGGTCTGTCCTCTTCAATGTCCTATTGTTCAACAATAGCAGGGAAAGTGTCCCTATCTTATTATTCTATTTCCAGATACCCTCCAGATGCATCCTTCCATTGCTGCCTTCTCTACCAGTTCTACATTTTAATTTCTACTACCTTTAAAACATCAAATCTAATCTGCCTGTTTTTTTCACTTCAGTTCAGTTCAGTCGCTCAGTCGTGTCCGACTCTTTGCGACCCCATGAATCGCAGCAGGCCAGGCCTCCCTGTCCATCACCAACTCCCGGAGTTCACTCAGACTCACGTCCATCGAGTCAGTGATGCCATCCAGCCATCTCATCCTCTGTCATCCCCTTCTCCTCCTGCCCCCAATCCCTCCCAGCATCAAAGTCTTTTTCCAATGAGTCAACTCTTCGCATGAGGTGGCCACAGCCCTGGGATTTCTTTGGAAGGAATGATGCTAAAGCTGAAACTCCAGTTTTTTCACTTGCTCTTATTTTATCCCTTTATCCTTGTGTGTGTGTGTGTGTGTCTTTTGTAATATGTTTTTCTACTTTTGTTGGCCTTATTGCCTTTGGAATTTTTAAATGCAACCCTCGTTCAACCTATTGGTGGTGGTTAATGTTTTATAGAACATTCTCTTCTCACGTGTAACTAACCAGATCGTGGTTGGGTTTCAGTTCAGTCGTTCAGTTGTGTCAGACTCTTTGTGACCCCATGGACTGCAGCATGCCAGGCCTCCTTGTCCATCACTAACTCCAGAGTTTACTCAAACTCATGTCCATTGAGTCAGTGATGCCATCCAGCCATCTCATCCTCTGTTGTCCCCTTCTCCTCCTGCCTTCAATCTTTCCCAGCATCAGGGTCTTTTCAAATGAGTCAGCTCTTCGCATTAGTTGGCCAAATATTGGAGTTTCAGCTTCAGCATCAGTCCTTCCAATGAACACCCAGGACTGATTTTCTTTAGGATGGACTGGCTGGATCTCCTTGCAGTCCAAGGGACTCTCCAATCTTTTTCAGCACCACAGTTCAAAAGCATCAATTCTTCGGCGCTCAGCTTTCTTTATAGTCCAACTCTCACATCCATGCATGACCACTGGAAAAAATGTAGCTTTGACTAGATGGACCTTTGTAGGTAAAGTAATGTCTCTGCTTTTTAATATGCTGGCAGGTTGATCACCACTTTCCTTCCAAGGAGCAAGCGTCTTTTAATTTCATGGCTGCAGTCACCAGCTGCTGTGATTTTGGAGCCCAACATTTTGGTTGGGTATACACACGGATAACTGGTAAATTAGAATGAAGATGGTTGGAGTTGTTTTTAAGACCTAAAATGCAATTTATGTTTTAGTGAGGTCAGTAAATACAAGACTAAAAAACTTCCTTCAACCTTCTTTAGTAGATAATTAGCCAAAGGTAGTGCTTCCTTCCCTATTGGTGGAATGTAAAGCAGCCTTATAATTTTGTGTGTGTTTGAAAGAAGGCATTTTATAGGAGTCAGAAGAAGTTACTGGTAGTATTGGGGAAAAAAGCAGTCCACAATTGCTATGGTTACTTGACTGACCTTTTCTTCTGAAAGCTCATAATGATAGAGACATCTGTGTAACCTGACGTTTCCTCTGTGTTCATGTATTAAGAAAACTCTATGCAGACATCTCAGTGTCTTAATTTTCTGTTTGAAGACACTGGTGGATTTTGTATCAGAACTTAGAGCTTTGCCATTCTTTCTGCATCTCACAACATTGTTGATATCTTTAAAAACTGGAGCAAAATTCAAGACAGCCCTTCCTGGCAAATGTTCTGTGATTTAGTCTCAGCAGTGGAAGATGTTCTCCTTTGAGTTGTCTCCATGGAGAAACTCTCAGTGATGAAAATATGTCACCTTTTGGCCACAGATATTCTCTTCCTTTATACCAAAACTGTCCAGAATTTTAAAGTCATTCATTAAATGATAAAGTGTGAAAACTTTTTAATATAAAGTGATTCTAAATAATATTGTCAAAATATCCAAATGATACTATTAATTCTAAGCTTCAGACAACATGTTGATGTAAAATCTATTTGGATGAATATGAGGAGCCTGGTGGGCTATAATCCATGGGATTGCAGAGTCAGACATGACTGAGCAACTATCACTTTCACTTTTCAGTTATTTCTAGAGCAGTTTGTCTGATTGGGTTCAATGAAAGGGCCAGGATTATTCACAATTTCTGTAAATTTGGTATCTTGTTTGTAAGTTTTGCTGCATAAATTCAGATATGGGGTTGCTTATTTTTATATTTATTGATTGAGGATAAAATGCCATTTGCTTAAAGTGAATTTTATGTAATAACTATATTGGAAACAAGGACAAAGTAATGGCATTGGAAACAGTGGCAAAAGGAGGCTTCCTTACTATATTAATTGGGATAAAATTGATATTTAGGAAAGCAGAACAAGACACCATTACAGTTTGATTTATTGTTTCAATTGTCCTGCTTCCCTCTTGAGGTGAACAGTGAGAGGGCAATTATGAAAATTATAATGTCCTTAGTGAGACCCATCTTTCATATATAAATTGAGTAGGAAATGGACAGAACAGAGGTTTAGCTAGTCCTTTTTTTGTGCCAAGAGATTCTAAAGTACCAAGTAGCCTTTTTTTTTAAGCTACAACTTTACTATCAGGCCTGGGTGAGCTATTAGGGTGACATAGAATGATTAGTGGTACATCAAAGTTGAACAACTATCATATTTGTATCATGATGGAGAAGCATTTGTGAACTTATACTCAATTCCCAGGTTCAAAATGGTGGTCACTGTGCTTTGATATTTAGAGTACAATGTTAGAGATATAAAATTCATGCCAATCAATGAAATCAAATGTATTTTAATGCACTAATAGGCTTCAATGACATTCAAAATAGATTAGTCTCAATTCAAGAAACAGGGTTCTTTAATTGCTCCACTTTCTTACGAGAGTCCACTGCTTAGTTTTTAGTTGTAATATGTGCATACTATCAATTCTTTATAGTTTTTTAAAATTTAGTGATTTTTTTCAATACCTATTCATTTTTCTGTTTATATATTAATCATTGATTTAATTCATCTCAAATTTCTCTGTCTTTAGTTTTGAGTACTTGACTGTGCTTCAGTGCTGAGTTTCTTTGTTTGTAGCCTTTTGCGTTTCCTCTGCCTTGGCTTGCATTGCTTCAGTCACTCAGTCGTGTTCGACTCTTTTGACCCCATGGACTGCAGCATGCCAGGCCTCCCTGTCCATCACCAACCCCTGGAGCTTACTCAGACTCATGTCCATTGAGTCGGTGATGCCATCCATGAGTCAGTTCTTCATATCAGGAGGCCAAAGTATTGGAGCTTCAACTTCAGCATCAGTCCTTCCAAATGAATATTCAGGACTGATTGCATTGCTTGGTTGATGAAACAACGTGCTAGGTATTAGTACATTTCTCTCAATTAAACCAACTGGAGGAGAACCACACCTCAAAGATGAAAGCTGTCAAATGCTTTTGAATCTCTCTGCTCACAGTTATTGGGTTTTAACTATTGGCCAAAACTAGGTTAGTACAGAGAATGTAAGAGTTAAAATTTGTCATTTACCTTCAAGACACTTGTATTCTATTGGAAAAGAACAACTGTCTGTCCATGCTTACAGTATAAGGCATTGAAACTATGATAGAGATATTGGCATACTGTGGACACACGGATTTGGGGGGGTCCCACTGTCCTGTAAAGAGGAGATGAGATGTTAGTAGTTAACATGCAAGAGATGTGTTTTCCAGCAGTCGAGGATTAGGTCAACAGAGTAGTGTGCAAACATGGGGACTTGACACAGAGTGCTGTGCCACGCCATAAGGGGTAATAAAAGGACCAGAATGCAGGAGAACAGGTTTGAAAGGAAGAGAGGGCCTCTGGGTTTATAACAGATTTTTCTGATAAGATGGATACTTAGTCCAGGGCAGGAATGTTATCTCAGTGTATTTGAAAATGGTGTTACTAACCACTTAGATAGTGGTTCTAAAGCTTAGATGTGCCTAGGAATAACTTGAGATGATGACTAGAATTTTGACTTCCCAGGTCTCACTCCAGTAGGATTTGGATAGGATTCAGAGAAGATGAACATCTTTGGCATTGTAGTTGGCTACCGACCTGGTTCATGTCAGTACTGTGATGTGACTGCTGCCAAAGCAAATACAATTTAACATTGAAATAGGGTAATAATCATGCTTGAAGCAATATTTCTGAAGTGTGTTTTCTAGATCTATAGCAGTCCAGAATGTTAACAGGTGTTGCCCTCAAAAGAGTTCCATAGACAGATGAATTCGGAAACTAATTTAAAATAAAGATTTTTAATTAGATTTTTATTTTTCAATCTGTCTTCTTCTTGATATCATTTTTACTACATCTCTTTTTCAGCACAGAGAGTTAAAATACTAGCTGACAGTTGGTTTTGAGACAGGAGTGAATTAATGTGAAGGGCTGCCCTCAGTTCACCGAGTTTGAATCCTGACTGTACCACTTGCCTATATCACTTTCACAATGTCACCCCTGTAAGCCTCCCTCTTTTCATTTGGACTGGGAAGATAATAATTGTATCTGACTCAAGGAATTGTTATGAGGATGGATTGTGCATATTCATGTTCAGAAGCCAGCATGGTGTCTATAGTTTTCTCAATTTTAACTGTATCATTATTACTGTTATCATCATCATCAGAATCGTCACTATTCCTTATGCCAAACACTGGTTATTTGAGAGGACTGGGTAGTTACATAGAGTACCTTAAGGGAACATTCTAGCATTTAGATTGTTCATAAGGTAAGTTGTCTATTGCTGAGGTTTTTTTTCATGTATGAATATTGGATAGCTATCTGGGAAATTGTAGGAATAATTCTATTCCACATGAATAAATGGTAATTAATTAGAACAATATCTAACCTGTATATATCCTATACCAAACATTTTACAAGTAGTAAGATAATGGTTTATTTCCTGCCTTTAAGCAGCTGTAGTGTCCTGGAAGAGAACAACAGAAAAGAAATGAAAGTGCAATGTCAGGAGAGCTCCAGCAGAAGGTTGCCAAGGGTGGGAAAAAACTTCCTGGAAGAAATACACCTGTCTTGGTACCAGAGGCTGAAGAGGAGATAGCCAGACTTTTTAAAGAGAAGAGTTGAAGTAAAATCCTAAAAGGGAAAGAAGGCAAGGCCTGTGCAAGACACTGTAAATAATTCAGGACAGCCCCTGCCTTGTGTAAGGGATGTGGAAGTGTGCCAGAAAGGAGTTGAGGTTGGATTGAAAGCCTTGGCAAGCTCTGTTTGAAAGGTCTGGTCTTTCTCTTGGACTGAAGAGCTTTGGACGGATTTTAAGCAGAGCAATGGCATGCATCTCTGCAATTGGGACTATTATTCTGAAATATTTATATTTGAAGACAGGATTGGGCTGGGGCTGGGGAAAATGAGTGCAAGTTTGTCACAAGAACTACAGTTTAGCATGTGAATGTGGTAATCCAGGTATGAGATACTAAAAAGTGAAAGTGTTAGTCACTGAGTTGTGTCTGACTCTTTGCGACCCCATGGACTATAGCCCGCCAGGCTCCTCTGTCCACGGGATTCTCCAGACAAGAATACTGGAAAAGATACTTACCATTTCATCCTCCTGGGCATCTTCCTGACCCAGGGATTGAATCCAGGTCTCTTGCATTACAGGCAGATTCTTTACCATCTGAGCCACCAGCCCAAGAGATATTGGTGATCTCAATTAAAACAGTGGCCAGAGTGATGAAGTGAAATAAAGACAATTAAGGTGGAACTGTTGATTAATTAGGTGCCATTTGAATAAGGCAGAGAGAGAAGTTGAGAATGTCTCCCTAGGTTCTGTTTGCTCAATGGGACAAGACAACCTTTATGACTTTTTTCTAATTCAAGAGGCAGTGGTTATATGATTTGAGAAATCAGTAGTTATTCTTTTATGGATTTTACACTGTAGTATTTCATATCATGTTTTGTGATTTTTCTTTTATATTTCAGTACCAATTACTCAGTTATTAATACCTATTTCATAGATTTTATTGTTGTGAAATTATGCAGAGTATGCCCCTTAAAATTTTTGGTTGTAGTAATTCACCACCATAAAAGATAGTGAGGAATAAGTCCTCTCTAAAAGAAATGTCAGCTTTGTCTTGCTATATATTATTTTGGTTTCATGCCCAATAAAATAATATCAATTTTTGTATAATTTTTGTGACATGTAACTGACTCATTCAATATAGTAGTTCATGTAGATTCCAAAGCAGAAGCTTAAATTGAACTAGGGATTGAAAAGTACCAATGAGATTCTGTGGCTCTTTGGAAAGTTGTTTTAAATAAATATTTCCTCTAGATAAAGTCCAGGAAGGAGCAAAGATAGTGAGGAAGAAAAACAAAAATGGGAACAGGCACCAAAGGAATTAAACTGGGAAGAATGTGGTGAGTTCAGATCCAAGGCAGAGTAGCTCCTTCTAAAGCATTACTGTACCATGCCATTGTCTTGCTTACATGCTTGTTATCCTTTTCTAGTGGCCACATATTAAACCATATTTTTCTTAGTCCGGCTTTCCAAAATCTGCCTATCATCTACAAATGCAATAACAGCTCCCACAACTCTACCGCTCAGACAGCTTGCTTTGCCATTCCTGAGCGTAAGAGATGTGTTCACAATGTTCTGTGGTTTTGTACACTGTTCTCACAGCCTGCACTCTCCTCCACGATTTTACATGTGGATTCAATCATTTTTCAATAGTTTGTAAAATTATCAAGTCTTCCTTGGCACCTTCTAAACTCTTTCAAAAGCAGTTTGTTTTCTCCTCTGAGTTTCTATATCACTCTGTAGCTATAGTCTTGTAGCATTTAACTGGCTGTATTAGTTTCCCTGAGCTGTTGTCTCTAACTACCACAAACTTGATGACTTGAAATGAGAGAATTTATTCTCTTATGGCTCTGCAGGCTGAAAGTCTGAAATCCTGGCCTCAGCAGAATTTGTTTCTTCTGGGGTTTTGAGGGAAAAGTCTGCTCGTCCTGGTGTGTCTCAGGTGTCTGTTCTTAAAAGACACCAACTTTGGGGGTTATAGCCTACAGTAATCCAGTATGACCACATGTTAATTTAAATAAATTGAGTAAATCAAATAAATTAAGATGTGGTCATACTGGATTACTGTGGGCTGTACTTAAATTACCTCCACAAAGAGGTCACAAAATAAGGTCACATTCTGAGGTTTGAGGTGAACATGCCTTTTGGGGAGATACCATTTAACCCAGGATGCTAACTTGTCCATTTGGCAACAATTTCATAGTATCCAATAAATCTTTTATTGTCTGATTTTTCTTTTTCTATTTTGGTATGTTCTCACTTAATGGGTATGATGTCTTCAAGAATCTTTATGAAGATACTAGTTAGATAATTTTCAAAGTTCTGTTTCATTTCTGGTATTAACTCTGGGTTCTTCTGTGGATTTTTTTTCCTATTCTTTCACTTTTGTCCCTTTTCATAGTATTTATTTTCTTCAGGTATCTTTTCCTTTAAAAGAAGGTGGCAGTGATTGTAGTGTTATGTGGGTAGACAGGCAGGATTGTGCAGAAAAAAGAATTCCCTTCAGGGTGGATAGGGAGGAACAGGTTGGGTAAATTAGGGACCCTCTCAGGGTCCAAGAAAGGAATCTGTATTTGGGGAAAGAAATTTAATGAAGTTTGATTAACACAGAGTGACCTTTCTTCTTTTTCTCCGTACACTTTGAGTAAATACGAGGCACTAAGAAATTTACGCTACTGTCCTCTGTCACAGCATGCCTAATTAGAAACTGTCTCTGTTGATTCTCTTCATAATTTAGAGAGCTCTTCTTTTTTTAAGAATATTTATTTATTTATTTTCGGCTGTGCTGTGTCTTCAGTGGTGTGTGTGGTCTTTCTCTTTTGTTTTCCTCTAGTTGCAGAGCGTGGGGGCCACTTTCCTGCTGCTGTGCACGGGCTTGCCACTGCAGGGGCTTTGCGTGTTTCAGAGCCTGAGCTCTAGGCACGCGGGCTTCTGCAGTTGCAGCTCCCATGCTCTAGGCGAGTGGGCGCAGGAGTTGCAGCCCACCAGCTTAGCTGCCCTGTGGTATGTGGGTCTTCCCGGACCAAGGATTGAACCTGTGTTCCCTGCACTGGCAGATGGACTTCCAACCACTGGACCACCTGGGAAGCCTGCTAGAGAGCTACTCTTGCTGGCTAGAGCCTGGGGGTAAATTCTTTAGGAGCAGGGTCGCACAGAGTTGGACACGACTGAAGTGACTTAGCAGCAGCAGCAGCAGCAGCAGCAGAAGTCGGGTCTTCCAAGAAGTTGTCCTACAGTCGATTCCTTGTCCTCGGGCCTGTTGCCTCTGAGTTTGAGATTCCTCTGGCTCTGTAGCTCTCTGGGAAGAACTTGACCAACTTCAAGAAAAGCTTTCTCTTGCACCTATATTGAATTCCATTCTCCCTCTCCCCTGAATCTGCATCTCAATTCTGTTTGCTTTATATCTTATTATTTCTGGGTCAATGATAGCAGTGTTTCCTGTTTTCTATCCCTGTGTCAGACTTTGTTTTTTTGGGCTCCAAAATCACTGCAGATGGTGACTGCAGCCATGAAATTAAAAGACGCTTATTCCTTGGAAGAAAAGTTGTGACCAACCTAGATAGTATATTCAAAAGCAGAGACATTACTTTGCCGACTAAGGTCCGTCTAGTCAAGGCTATGGTTTTTCCTCTGGTCATGTATGGATGTGAGAGTTGGACTGTGAAGAAGGCTGAGCACAGAAGAATTGATGCTTTTGAACTGTGGTGTTGTAGAAGACTCTTGAGAGTCCCTTGGACTGCAAGGAGATCCAACCAGTCTATTCTGAAGGAGATCAGCCCTGGGATTTCTTTGGAAGGAATGATGCTAAAAGTGAAGCTCTAGTAGTTTGGCCACCTCATGCGAAGAGTTGACTCATTGGAAAAGACCCTGATGTTGGGAGCGATTGGGGGCAGGAGGAGAAGGGGACGACTGAGGATGAGATGGCTGGTTGGCATCATGGACTCAATGGACGTAAGTCTGAGTAACTCCGGGAGTTTGTGATGGACAGGGAGGCCTGGCGTACTTCGATTCATGGGGTCGCAAAGAGTCGGACACGACTGAGCGACTGAACTGAACTGATCCCTGTGGTAATTTTTCATGATTTTTAACGAGACTTGGCCAAGGAGATGAAGTGTACTATCTTCCAAGTAGAATTTGACTCTGTATATAGCCTCCTTGCTCCTTGCACTAGTTATGACCTCATGCATGGGGCCACCATTCCATTCTTGTTGCCATTTTCCAGAGTAATGCACGTGTCTGGTAGTTTTCTAAGTGAGTTTTTTTTTTTTTTAGATTATCATATGAACAATTCTGTGAGTTCCCTTGTCTACAAGGATGCGTTCCTCTATGATTCTTCCTTGCAAAGTCATTGTTTCTTCTTATCTTCTTTGGGCTCACCTTCTTTATCCTCTTTTTATCTATTCTGCTTCACACGTGTACGCCTATGGCGGATTCATGTTGCTGTGTGGCAGAACCGATACAATATTGTAAAGTAATTAGCCTCCAATTAAAATAAATAAATTTAAATTTAAAAAAGAAAAATTGTTAAGTGGAAAAAAAAAATTCAAAGCTGATGTATAGTGTGTGATTTTATCATTGACTATAAGAGGCTTGTTAGACTAACATTAATACAAAATCCTAGAAAATTATTACTTGGAGAATAGTGACACGTTAATTTATCATTTGCCCACTGAGAATACATTTGTAAGGACATGAACTTTGATGGTTTAACAGATGTTTGTGGTATTTAAATTTCCCCAATAAAGTAATAGAGTCAAGCGGAAATAACAGTTACCTGTTAGCCTGCTTTAATGTTTCACACCGAGACATTGCCAGTGAGGCCACATGCTTCAGTCCTTATCTTGTAGAGAGACATCTGACTGATGATAATAGATGGCACTGATTGTCCTGCTAATTACGTGGAAATTGGGCCTCCGCGAAGGGTGCTGTGTCCTAAGAGAAGATGCTAAAGAATGGGTGTGTCAGCAGCAAGGAAATTAGACAAGAAGGACAGGAAGACAACAGGTTCCTAGTCACCACCGTATTGTTCTCCCATTTCCTTTAATAAAATGGAAATACCCAAAGGTGAGTTTTTCCCCATGCTACCTAGAATACACTTTATCAAACCAGTGCAATAATGAAGATAACTACATCTAAAACCTAATTATGCTCAGATATTCTGAGTTGTGGCAAAGAGACTGAGAAAGACTTTTAAAGAAACATAGATACATGGTAGTGAGTGCGTGAACACTGGGAGACAGGCACATATATATTGAGTGGTAATGCAAATGGAACGAATGAGAAAAAGCCTTCATTTATACACACATATTATATATATTGTAGAGATTAAGCAAAGCTGTGTTGTTTTTAGGAAAAACCACTGTGAAATAGTAAATAAAAATTGTAAAATAAGTCATGATACTTAAAACAGTAATTTTAGAACAAATTTATGTTTTTAAGATAAGGGGTCATTGTAATTTATTTTTAAAATAAAAAAATAGTCTTAAATCTTAAAAGCAAATGTTCTGATTATGGACAATTAAGGGAATATATGTATAATATGCTAAAGAAGAAAATAGCCCTTTTATCCCCCAAAGGCTTTTAGAAATTTAGTATTATTATTTTTATTTTCTGTAAGATAATTCTAAATGACATAGGGGCATAGAGAGTTCTTTATCCAATATTTAATCTTTGTAATGAGGAACACAGTACCTTCTGATTTAATTCAAATCTGATTTTACATCTCATAAAATGATTTTATTGTTTACTTCATACTTGTCCTATGTGTTTACTTCAAGTATTATTACTGTATATTTTATGTTTAGGTGGTATTGTGAATGGGGTCTTGCTGTCCCTTGCATTTTAACTACTTACTGATGGCGTATGAATAAACTACTACTTTTAGTATATTATGTATAGTTACCTTGGCATCCCTGATGGTTCAGTGATAAAGGAACCGCCTGCCAATGTAGGACTCTAGGCTTTGGTCCCAGGTTGGGAAGATCCCCTGGAGAAGGAAATGGCAACCTGCTCCAGTATTCTTGTCTTCAGAATCCCATGGGCAGAGGTACTGGTTGGCTACAGTCCATGGGGTTGCAGAAGAGTTAGGACTCAACCTGGCGACTAAACAACAGCAATAGTTGTCTTATTGAATCCTCATCGACAGAAATAGCGTTTCCTTTATTGTTTCAGGTTTTTTGGATATGCCACATATGTAAATGATAATTCATTTTATAATTTCTAATAGTTTTAACTAATATATCTTTCCTCTTTTAACTTTTATTATATGTATATAATTGTAACTATATTATGGTCTTTATTTACAGATATATTTCTACCTATTTAACAAATTACCATGATTACTTTGTTGTTATTTCTCATTTTTGAGGCAGTTTGGATTTCTTTATGATATGCTATTAATATATATTTAAAATTTATTTTTCAGGATTGACTTAAGTATGATATATTTTTGTGAGTATTCATGTATCTGAGGATATCTTTCTGTTGCATTGACCTATGAAAATTATCTTGGCTAAGTTTAGAACTTTTGCATACCCAGTTTTGATTACTAAAGTCTGCCGTTTCTATGTTTAGAAATAATGAAATGTAGATGAAACAATGATAGGGAAATTCGCATGTGCAATAAGCACAGGCAGGAGCACTAAACAAATCTTGGCCCCAAGTAGGTATCTCTTGCTGCAAGTTCTGCTTCTACTTCTACCTGTAGTCTCCAATTCTCTCAGTGTTCTTCAGCCAACACTTAGAATGGACCTGAATTTACTCCTAATTCATTTAAGTTCTAGCATAACCTCTCTTTAAGAAGCAGCATATATGATGGCTAAGAGTAGAAATCTTGGCATCAGGCAGATCTGGATTTGGTTATGGCCCTACGACATATTAGGTTTCATGACCTTGGATGACATCGTTAACTTCTTTAATATTTTGTCTCATTATTTGTAAAATAACTTGCTCATAAGCTGGGTATTATGAGGATTGAATGATAGAACTAAATAAAATAGTGCATTTAATGCATATAGTAGGATGCCTAACAAAAACTAAGCCTTCTATGTGTGTGTGGGCGTGCTAAGCCATTTCAGTTTTGTCTGATTCTTTGTGACCGTATAGACTGTAGCCCACCAGCCTCTTCTGTCCATGGGATTCTCCAGGCAAGAATACTGGAGTGGGTTGCCATGCCCTTCTTCAGGGGATCTTCCCAATCTAGGGATTGAACCAGTGTCTTTATGTCTCCTGCTTCGGCAGGAATGTTCTTTACCGCTAGTGCTACCTGGGAAGCCCAGTTCAGTTCAGTTCCGTTGCTCGTCGTGTCCGACTCTTTGCGACCCCATGAATCACAGCACGCCAGGCCTCCCTGTCCATCACCAACTCCCGGAGTTCACACAGACTCACGTCCATGGAGTCCGTGATGCCATCCAGCCATCTCATCCTCGGTCATCCTCTTCTCCTCCTGCCCCCAATCCCTCCCAGCATCAGGGTCTTTTCCAATGAGTCAACTCTTTGCATGAGATGGCCAAACTACTGGAGCTTCAGTTTTAGCATCATTCCTTCCAAAGAAATCCCAGGGTTGATCTCCTTCAGAATGGACTGGTTGGATCTCCTTGCAGTCCAAGGGACTCTCAAGAGTCTTCTCCAACACCACAGTTCAAAAGCATCAGTTCTTCTGCGCTCAGCCTTCTTCACAGTCCAACTCTCACATCCATACATGACCACAGGAAAAACCATAGCCTTGACTAGACGGACCTTAGTCGGCAAAGGAATGTCTCTGCTTTTGAATATGCTATCTAGGTTGGTCATAACTTTTTTTCCAAGGAGTAAACGTCTTTTAATTTAATGGCTGCAGTCACCATCTGCAGTGATTTTGGAGCCCAAAAAAATTAAGTCTGACAGTGTTTCTACTGTTTCCCCATCTATTTCCAGTGAAGTGATGGAACCAGATGCCATGATCTTCGTTTTCTGAATGTTGAGCTTTAAGCCAACTTTTTCACTCTCCTCTCTCACTTTCATCAAGAGGCTTTTTAGCTCCTCTTCACTTTCTGCCATAAGGGTGGTGTCATCTGCATATCTGAGGTTATTGATATTTCTCCTGAAAATCTTGATTCCAGCTTGTGTTTCTTCCAGTCCACAATTTCTCATGATGTACTCCGCATATAAGTTAAATAAGCAGGGTGACAATATACAGTCTTGATGTACTCCTTTTCCTATTTGGAACCAGTCTGTTGTTCCATGTCCACTTCTAACTGTTGCTTCCTGACCTGCATATAGGTTTCTCAAGAGGCAGGTTAGGTGGTCTGGTATTCCCATCTCTTTCGGAATTTTCCACAGTTATTGTGATCCACACAGTCAAAGGCTTTGGCATAGTCAATAAAGCAGAAATATTTGTTTTTCTGGAACTCTTTTGCTTTTTCGATGTTCCAGCAGATGTTGGCAATTTGATCTCTGGTTCCTCTCTCTTTTCTAAAACATGGTTTTCTTCTGAATAGAGTGAGGTTCCTGGAGAAAAAGAGAGGAGAATCATTCTTATACAGAGAACCATTGTAAAATCAAGTGGGCTAAAGACAATTTTATACTCATGCATTTGGATACTTGTTTTACACATTGTTTGTTTTCTTGTTGTTGTTTAGTTGGTCAGTCATGTTCGATTCTTTTTGACCCCGTGGACTGCCACAAGCCAGGCTTCCCTGTCCTTTACCATTTTTTTCTTTTTTTTTTAATTTTAAATTAATTTTAAAATTTTAATTGGAAGCTAATTACTTACAATATTGTAGTGGTTTTTGCCATACACTGACATGAATCAACCATGTGTATACATGTGTTCTCCATCCTGAACCCCCCTTCCACCTCCCTCCCCATACCATCCCTCAGAGTCATCCCAGTGCACCAGCCCTGAGTATCCTGTCTCATGCATCAAACCTGGACTGGTGATCTATTTCACATATGATAGTATATATGTTTCAATGCTATTCTCTCAAATCATCCCACCCTTGCCTTCTCCCACAGAGTCCGAAAGTCTGTTCTTTACATCTGTATCTCTTTTGCTGTCTCACATATAGGGTCATCGTTACCATCTTTCTAAATTTCATATATAGCATTAATATGCTGTATTAGTATTTTTCTTTTTGACTTACTTCACTCTGTATAATAGGCTCCACTTTCATCCACCTCATTAGAACTGATTCAAATGCATTCTTTTTAATGGCTGAGTAATACTCCATTGTGTATATGTACCACTGTTTTCTTATCAGTTCATCTGCGAATGGACATCTAGGTTCCTTCCATGTCCTGGCTGTTTTAAACAGTGCTGCAATGAACATTGGGGTACACATGTCTCTTTCAATTCTGGTTTCCTCAGTGTGTATGCCCAGCAGTGGGATTACTGGGTCATATGGCAGTTCTATTTCCAGTTTTTTAAGGAATCTCCACACTGTTCTCCATAGTGGCTATACTAGTTTGCATTCCCACCAACAGTGTAAGAGGGTTCCCTTTTCTCCACACCCTCTCCAGCATTTATTGCTTGTTGACTTTTGCATCGCAGCCATTCTGACTGGTGTGAGATAGTACCTCGTTGTGGTTTTGATTTGCATTTCTCTGATAATGAGTGATGTTGAGCATCTTTTCATGTGTTTGTTAGCCATATGTTTGTCTTCTTTGGATAAATGTCCTTCACCATTTCCTGGAGCTTGCTCAAACTCATGCCCATTGAATTGGTGATGCCATCCAAACATATCCTCTGTCATCCCCTTCTCCTCCTGCCTTCAGTATTTCCTAGCATCAAGGTCTTTTCTAATGACTCAGCTCTTCACACCAGGTGGCCAAAATCTTGGAGCTTCAGCTACAGCATCAGTCCTTCCAAAGAATATTCAGGGTTGATTTCCTTTAGGATTGACTGGTTTGATCTTGCAGTCCAAGGGACTCTCAAGAGTCTTCTCCAACACCACATTTTGAAAGCATCAATTCTTTGGCCTTCAGCTTTCTTTATGATCCAACTCTTACATCCATACATGACAACCAGAAAAACCATAGCTTTGACAAGATAGACCTTTGTTGGCAAAGTAATGTCTCTGCTTTTCAATATGCTGTCTAGGTTAGTTATAGCTTTTCTTCCAAGGACAAACATCTTTTAATTTCATGGCTACAGTCAGCATTTGCAATGATTTGGTAGCTCAAGAAAATAAAGTCTTTCATTGTTTACATTGTTTCCACATCTATTTGCCATAAAGTGATGGGACCAGATGCCATGATCTTAGTTCTGTCAATGTTGAGTTTTAAGCCAGCTTTTTCACTCTCCTCTTTCACCTTAATCAAGAAGTTCTTTAGTTCCTTCTCGTTTTCTGCCATAAGGATGGTTTCATCTGCATATCTGAGGTTATGGATATTTCTCCCAGCAGTCTTGATTCCAGCTTGTGATTCATCCAGCCAGAATTTCGCATGATGTACTCTGCATATAATTTAAATAAGCAGGGTAGCAACATACAGCTTTGACATACTTCTTTTCCAATTTGGAAGCAGTCCTGTTGTAGCCATGCGTTCTGGGAAACAAACTCACTCAGGACAATGCAGATAGTGGAGGGCAGCTTATTACACAGGCAGGCTCCTCTTATTCAAGGACTCGACCAACTTTAGTGAAAAATCCTATATACCTTAAGTGTACTGCTCAAGTCCACATCCCCAAATTCCTTAAACCTAGTTGGAAAGTGTTAAAGGGAGATACTATCTGGTTACAGCCATGATTCATAATCAGAAGGGTTAGCTGGTTATACATTGAAGCCTACACCAACAGGTGCCATAAAGATTACAAAGGTGATTGACTACATAGGCAATTATTACATTCTTTTTGGCAATGGGAAATCTTGGTATGGAATCTGGTGTTTATCAGTCCAGCAGGCCACTTTGGCTGTACGTATGTTATCTCCATGACTACCAGGCACATAGTCCAAAGCTCACTGAAAGTGCAAGATGGAGTTTCCTTCTTTTTCAAGACAGAGTCAGCTCCACCTGTTCCTTTCCTCCCTCAGTCCATTGTTCCATGTCTGGTTCTAACTGTTGCTTCTTGACCCACATATGGGTTTTGCATATGTACGGTGAAAAACCTTATGGGACTTTGATGCTGGGAGGGATTCGGGGCAGGAGGAAAGGGGACAATTCAGGATGAGATGGCTGGATGGCATCACTGACTCAATGGACCCGACTCTGAGTGAACTTCGGAAGTTGGTGATGGACAGGGAGGCCTGGCGTGCTGCGATTCATGGGGTCGCAAAGAGTCGGACACGACTGAGCGACTGAACTGAACTGAACTGAACTGAAGGTGGTGTATTAAGTAAGGTGGTCTAGTATTCCTATCTCTTTAAGGATTTTCCACTGTTTGTTCTGATCCACACAGTCAAATGTTTTAGTATAGTCAGTGTTGCAGAAGTAGATATTTTTCTGAAATTCCTTTGCTTTTTCTATGATCCAGTGGGTGTTGGCAGTTTACCTCTGGTTCCTTGTTTGTTTATAAAGTTCTAATTTAAAATTACTTCAAGACCCAGATATTCCTTTGGTTGTGCATATATTATTGAACTGAGACAGCATGACTAGAATAATCTTGATGTGACCATATCTTTATTTTTCTCCCCTGCTTCCAGGATTATACACTGATTGTGAGAAGCCAGACCAAAACCTCTGTGGCCAAGAACAAGGGCTAGGTGAGCCAAGAGTGAAGGGGCAACAGATGTTAGATGACTCTGTGGTCAAGGCAACAGCATGTTTGGCCTCATTGCCATGAATGATTACTGAATTTTTTAGAATAGGGGAACTCGGGTAAATGACTGCTCTTGTACTCAACTGACCACACTGGAGATTTGTGTGCCCACTAGCCTGCAACTTGTTTTGGATAGACTAAGCAACCCAGGGGGCAGAGGAAGCTAGAACTTAGTGCTGTTTTGGCTTTCTTTGTAGAGTGAATTTGTTGTTGCTTAAATTTGTTTTTAAATATCTTTCCATTCCTGAAATTCCTCTTCATTTTCCTATTCAAATGGAAATCCTCCACATAAGTGCATAATTCTTTGGATGCTGCTGAGGGAAAAGAGAATGGAGAGTTTACTTTTTAATGCTTGTTATCATAAAATGTATTATAGTTAATATTTTGGGTGGTGAATGAAGTGGACTCACTAACCACATGTGAACTTCTTTGCTTTTAATGTGTTAGTTGAGATAGAAATATAGTATGTCAGAGAATATGTGAGTTGCCTTTACCCTGGATAAGTTGTTTGTGCACTGACTGCATTGGTGATATCAAAACCAAACATTTCATGTAAGGTATTTTCTAGTCCTTCCATCCCCTGGATCTCTAAGCACATTTTCGTTTTCCTTGGATGATTGTAGTGGCGCTCCATAATCCACCTTTGTTTCCATCAGCCACAGATAAAAATCACCGTCAATAATCCATGGTAGCTTTCATTTAATAAATCTTGTTCTGGACTTTTTTACTCATCTCTTTATTTGGGCAGCCTTTATTTCTACCCACTAAGAAAAAGTGATATGGAGAATGAGAAATAAAATTCAAAGTGCTTTGCAAGACCTGTAGTGTGAATATATACTTCTTAAGAAGCAGGATCAGATGCCATACTGTTAGAAGAAGTCTACACTTATTAATTCAGTTTCTCTAACATCTGTAATTCCCAATTTATAACTCAGTTTTCAAATGAGCTAACTGAAGCCTGGAGGTTTTAAGTAACTTGCTCAAGACCTAATTGAGTCACTAGAGCCTGAATTCAGGTACTGTATGCTGTTAACCATTTTGTTACAAATAACCTTTGAGTTAATGGAAAAAAAAAATCAGTTTTCTTGATTGAGTTTACTTGGTAAAAGATAATTACCTTATAGAATCTATTTTTGTTTCAATTCTCCTGATTTTATAAAGAAGACTCATTTAAGTGTGCTTAATGGTACTGTACTTAGTTTCAGAGATATAAAATCAGGTGGCTGTACTCTGGCACACTAAGCGGCTATACTGAGACTCATATGACTAACACTTGGCTGGATCCCTCATCTGGTACTGAGCCACAGTAAGCACACCCCCCTGGCTGAACTCAGAGATTCAAAACATTCAGTCTTTGCACATTAGCAGACTTCTGCTTTGTTCATAATAGTGTGGATTTTGCTTAAAGTACAAGGCAAATATGCATGAGGCTTTTCGAGGAAGGTTGTATTTGGAGGGGTATTTCATTTTCAGGTTATTTAAATTGGACGTTGTTAAGTAGTTAGAACAAATGAAAACCTCCATATGCTATGTAAATTAGAAATTATGCAAAAGAATACAATAATAGTGGCTATTGGTAGTGGTGGTGGTTTAGTTGCTAAGTAGTGTCCAACGCTTGCGACCTCATGGACTGTATGTACCCTCCCAGGCTACTCTGTCCATGGGATTCTCCAGGCAAGAATCCTGGAGCGGGTTGCCATTTCCTTCTCCAAGAGAGGCTATTGCAACTCCGATGAAAAGAGAATATTGAGCAGTAAGTAGTAAAAGAGGCTATGATTGGAAGCTAGGTTCAAAGATCTTCTGATACTTACTAACTATGTGATACTGAAGTCATTTAACTGCCTCTGACTTAGTTTCCTCATATATAAAATGATGATGATAATGGCATCAATGTCATAGAGTTATCATGAGTATTAAATCAGGTAATAAATAAAAAGCATATGCAGAGTGCTTGTCACAAAGTAAGCCCTCAATGTTAGGAATTATTGCATTCTTGAGAATGTGTATATGAATTGTTATTTGTCTTATTTGGACCATGACTGACTTCAACCAATAAGACCTTGTTAATGAGCCATTTGTTTATACCAACTATCAATACCAACCAAGTAAATCGAGGTGATAGTTGATGTCATATATGTTTGTTTACAGAGTGAATTACCATGGTGGGTAGCCTATGATACAATTAAAAGAATATAGAGAATGAGAGAATGAGATAGAGATATAGACAAGTTCTAAGAATGGGTGAGTCTATGACAAGACCAGAAAAAAATTGAGTCAGTGTATGTATAATCATATATACAGGCTGAGTCCCTGGTGGCTCAAAGGGTAAAGTGTCTGCCTGCTATGTGGGAGACCCAGGTTCTATCCTTGGGTCAGGAAGATCCCCTGGAGAAGGAAATGGAAACCCATTCTGGTACTCTTGCCTGGAAAATCCCATGGACAGAGAAGCCTGGTATGCACAGTCCATGAGGTCACAAAGAGTTGGACTGGACTGAGCGACTATCTATCTATGTATAATCAACAATGTTTATCAACACTCTATGAGAAATATAATAGATTTATTTCTCTGTTTAAATCTCTTAATTAAAAATGAATTAGAGGTGACTGAACAAAAAAATAGACTACAGTGTTCCATATTTTGTGAACTGGTAATCAGCCCACTTTAAAACATCAGATTTAAATTCTCCATATATTATCTGCTATTCATTAGCATTTACAAATGGTTACTAAATAAATTTTAAAATGTATGAAGAAACCAAATACTTCATATGCCACAAGTGTATTCTGGAAAAGCTGGCCAATTTTCCCAAAAACTCAGACTACTAATAGAAAGTATTAAAAATAATAAACTTTTATAGAATTCTTATTTTACTATACTTCTATGACTTTACTGGAATGCTTGCCACATGTAACTTGCTAGAATCTTTGGGTTTTAATTAGTATACTGATTTTTCTCTTATATTAGGAAGCTACCCAAACACCCAGGTTGGTATAACTCCTGCTTATTTGAATGTCTCAGAATTAGGTGTATATAAGCTGTGAATTTATAGCTCTTCATCAGATTATAGAAAAACACTTGGAATACAAAAGCAAAGTGATTTCTGTGATAAAATTGAGGAGTCTATTGGGAGTAAGAATGGGCTGGTCCTTTGTAGGACATCCCAGACTTGGAATGTATACCATGTGCCTTACAGGGTGGGCTTAAACACATTTTTTCCAGGCCTCAATATTGTTGTGTCTGTTGATGTTTTAACTGTTGTCCATTTTATGGGTGGGGGTGGGAATATGCTAATTTGGAGACTAGAGAAACTAAGAAACCATTTACACCATGTAAGCTAATGCATGCTCCATAAACATTATTCTTGAAAGGAGACGAGGACTAAGTTGTACCAAATGGAATTTGGAATGGAGAAAACATCCTGCTGAGCCAATTGTTTCTGTGTTCTTTAGTAAACAGAACAGAAAAATGAAGACTTTCTTAGTGCAAAACTATTTAATTGCATACATAAAACTTGCATGAAATATCAACAGCATTAGTTTGAATAGACTGATCTGTAAAAAGGATGGAAGTCCAAAGTATGTGACTGAATGATGGGAGAAAGTCATTAAGGACTGTTGCTCACTCTTAGGAAGCAGTAGGAATATTATCTAGGTTTCTTTGGTAAATCAGTATTCACTTGAAGAGAAAAAGTGCCGTTTTACAGTCATACTTCTTATCATGTATAATTGTGTATTTTCACTTTGCATGAAAGTGAAAGTTGCTCAGTCATGTCTGATTCTTTGCAATCCCATGGACTGTAGCCCACCAAGCTCCTCTGTCCATGTAATTCTCCAGGCAAGAATACTGGAGTAGGTAGCTGTTCTCTTCTCCAGGGGGTGTTCCCAACCCAGGGATTGAACCCAGATCGTCTGCACTGCAGGTGGATTCTTTGCCATCTGAGCCCCCAGAGAAACCCTTCACTTTATATGCACACAGCCAAAATGGGGTCACAAGGACTATCCTACACTGAAAAACTAAGGAAAAAGGGAAAAAAAAAAACCTACCAATTGTTTACCTAATTTGTGTCAGGCACTGTGCTATTTCAGTATATCTTTTATTTCAATATGTCCCATTCAACCAGTCCATCCTAAAGGAAATCAGTCCTGAATATTCATTGGAAGGACTGATGCTGAAGCTGAAACTCCAATCCTTTGGCCACCTGATGTGAAGAACTGACTCATTTGAAAAGAGCCTGATGCTGGGAAAGACTGAAGGTGGGAGGAGAAGGGGACAGTAGAGGATGAGATGGTTGGATGGCATCACCGACTCGATGGACATGAGTTTGAGTAGATTCTGGGCATTGATGATGGACAGGGAAGCCTGGCATGCTGCAGTCCATTGGGTCGCAGAGTCGGATACGACTGAGCTCCTGAAATGAACTGAACTGAACTAATTGAAGCCCTATCAAAGTCTATTGGGCCTCCCCGGTGGCATAGTGGTAAAGAATCCACCTGCCAGTACAGATACGCAGGAGATGTGAGTTCGATCTCTGGGACAGGAAGATCCCCTGGAGGTGAAAATGGCAACCCACTCCAGTTTTCTTGCCTGGAGAATCCCATGGACAGAAGATCCTGGTGGCCTACAGTCCACAGGGTTGTACAGAGTTGGACACGACTGAAATAACTTAGCATGCATGCAACAAGGCCTATTGCATCAGCTATTTGATCTCACAAATAGCTGATGGATTTTTTTTTTTTAGTTCAGAAAATAATTGTATGGGCTGTATAATGTTATTCTGTGCAGAGAAAGCTACTAATAATCAAATTTTACAAATGAAGTCACTGAGACTAAAAAAAATTGAGTAAATTGATTCCATACCTAGTATTTGATTCTGAGAGACTGAATGTATCAATGGACAATGGCCAGACCATATATAAAAGTTGATTTCTGAACTATTAATACAACCTATAGCAACGAGCTCAGAAAGCTAAGCCACTCTCTACAGTAATGTAAACTGAAATTTGCTCTCATATTTTATTCTAAAAGTTTTATGCCTTTAGGCATTTATACTTATATCTATGATATATTTAGTTAATTTTATGTGTGGTATTAGGAAGTGTTTCATTTTTTTTTTTTTTTTTTGCATGTGGATATCCAGCTTTCTCATTAGAATTTGTTGAAAAGAATATTTTCAACTTGCTGAAGATCAATTGACTGCAAAATTGAGCTTTTAAGTCTTCTGATTCAGGAACATGAACTCTCTTTTCACTTATTTATGTTTTTATTAATTTCTATCTGTAATGTTTCATAGTTTTCAGAGCATAAATTTTACATGTAACGTTAAATTTATTGCAAAGAATTTCATTTTTAAATGCTGTTATTAATAGAATTATTTTCTGGATTTCACTTTAAGGTTGTTTATTGCTAGATATAGAAATTCAGTCAATATTTGTGTATGGGTACTTTACCCTGTATGCTTGATAAACTTGTTAATTCTAATTATGTTTTTATGGATCCCTTAAGATTTTTCATATAAATAATCATTCATCAGTAAATAGAGATATCTTTACTTCTTCATTTCAAGTCTGGATGTTTTTTATTTCTTTTTCTTGTCTAATTTCCCTGGCTAGGACTTCTAGTAGAATGTTGATAGAAGTAACAAGAGTAGGCATCCTTGTTTTGTTCCCGGATGTAGTGTAAAACATTCAGTCTTTCAACACTAAGTGTGACATTAGCTCTGTATTTTTCACGGATTTTCTTTATCAGGTTCAGAAAATTTCCTTTTTTGGTTGAATTTTTTTCTCTTTGCCCATTTAATATCATGGAAGACTGTTCAGTTCAGTTCAGTCACTCAGTTGTGTCTGACTCTGTCACCCCGTGAACCACAGCATGCCAGGTCTCCCTGTCCATCATCAACTCCCGGAGTACACCCAAACTCACGTCCATTGAGTTGGTGATGCCATCCAGCCATCTCATCCTCTGTCATCCCCTTCTCCTCCTGCCCTCAATCTTTCCCAGCATCAGGGTCTTTTCAAATGAGTTAGCTCTTTGCATCAGGTGGTCAGAATATTGGAGTTTCAGCTTCAACATCTGTCCTTCCAATGAACACCTAGGACTGATCTCCTTTAGAATGGACTGGTTGGAACTCCCTGCTCTCAAGAGTCTTCTCCAACACCACAGTTCAAAAGCATCAATTCTTTGGTGCTCAGCTTTCTTTATAGTCCAACTCTCACATCCATACATCAGTTCAGTTCAGTTCAGTCACTCAGTTGTGTCTGACTCTGTCACCCCGTGAACCACAGCATGCCAGGTCTCCCTGTCCATCATCAACTCCCGGAGTACACCCAAACTCACGTCCATTGAGTTGGTGATGCCATCCAGCCATCTCATCCTCTGTCGTCCCCTTCTCCTCCTGTCCCCAATCCCTCCCAGCATCAGGGTCTTTTCCAATGAGTCAACTCTTCGCATAAGGTGGCCAAAGTACTGGAGCTTCAGTTTTAGCATCATTCCTTCCAAAGAAATCCCAGGGTTGATCTCCTTCAGAATGGACTGGTTGGATCTCCTTGAGTCCAAGGGACTCTCAACAGTCTTCTCCAACACCACAGTTCAAAAGCATCAATTCGGAAAATCCATAGCCTTGGCTAAACAGACCTTTGTTGACGAATTAATGTCTCTGCTTTTTAATATGCTGTCTAGGTTTGTCATAACTTTCCTTCCAAGGAAGAAGACTGTTAGATTTTGACAAATGCTTTTTCTGCATTTTCTGATTATCTACGGAGATAATTATGCAATCTTTGTCTTTTGCACATATGTATTGTTACATAGACTAATTTCTGGCTATTAAATAAACCTTACATTTATTGGATAAATTTCACTTGGTCATACTATATAATCATTTACTTATAGTAGAATATATTAATGTATAATAATTAAACTGTCTTGTATTATATGTCCATTCTCTTTTAAATAATCTGATGTTATTAAGGCTTATTTTAATTTAATTAATTTTTTTTTACAGACAGAGCTGAGTAAGGACAAATCAGATTATTCTGTGTCATGTATTTTTTGAAGCATTCTTTAGAGAACAGGAGAGATTTTTAAACCTAAAATAAAATTGAAACTCCTACTCTAAGGGAATACTTCTTACATTGTTAATGCACTGCTGTGGATCATGAGCCTACAGATGATCAGGAGGAACATTCAAATAGAAAGAAGAAATAACTGAAAAGAGTGCTGGAGGAAATATCAGGTGTTGCTGAGTAACAAACTATGTCAAAACCCAGTGTTTTAAAACAGTAGTTATTATTTTTCATGACTTTGTAAGACAGCTTATCAGTTTTGCCAGTCTTGGATGAGTTCACAGCAGTTGGCTGGCTATGTGACTCTGCTCAATGGATCTCTCACTGTCTTCTTCCTATGACCAACAGACAGCATCAGTATGTTCTTATGATGAGGGAAGAGATGAGAGAAATTGGGAATGTGCAAGGCCTCTTGAGCCCTAGGGTTGGAACAGGGCACTGCAACGTCTACTTCTTTCTTCTGGCCAAAGCAGTTCACATTGGTTATGGAAATAAACGTTGCTTCAGTGGAGGAATTCGAAACTCACATAATGAAGTAAAGAATTAGGGTTAATCATGCAATCAATCTACCGCAAGAAATCAGGGAGGAAGTAAAGAGTTTTCCCAGTTTAGTTATTTCTGTCAAATGTAAATTGAGTTCTATTTTTGTTAGACTAGAAAAGAACAACCTTTTGAAAACTATACTAATTTTGCCTTGTTGAGGGAATGTGTACAGTATAAAAACCTAGAGGAACCTAGGATGGAGTTCACCAGTCGTTTAAGTAAGCAGACTGGTCCTTACAACATGTGCCGTTTCATGGTGTGTGTGTGTGTGTGTTAATTGCACAGTCATGGCCAATTCTTTGTGACCCCATGGACTGTACTCACCAGGCTCCTCTGTCCATGGAATCCTCCAGGCAAGAATACTGGAGTAGCCATTCCTTTTTCCTAGGTATCTTCCTCACCCAAGGATCAAACCCAGGTCTCCCACAATGCAGGCAGATTCTTTACCATCTGAGCCACCAGGGAAGTGCCACCCACCACCTCCACTCACTCCGACGCCCAACTTTCATGATAACAGTGCTTATTCTGTCCTTTCTTATTTGCCTGTTTCTTGTATTCTAGGAAGCAGGTAACTAAGCATTTCTAGTTCTTGGGAGGTTTAATCTTTACTTTTCTCAGGAATGTGAAGCATCAGCAGATTTTGTTTGTCTTTAAAATGAGGAGGATTCTAGCGAAGCTGACTTGTTACTCTACAAATATCTTAAAAGTGTGGAACTTTCCCTCTGGAATTATTATATGTGAATGGATTCCTACATTTTACAATGGAAAAGCATGAAATCATAGCCGGCTTGGCTACTGCTATTATTCATTTAGCAGCTTTTATTCTTTTAACAGTTAAACTTCCATTATGTTTTACTATTTGTTACATACCATTTTTGTGTGTTTTATGCATTTTGCAGTTAACTATTTGAAAGAACGTTTAGTCCTTGAAAGTAAGAGTGATTTACCATTCTCATGCTTTTGTCTTTTACCAATGCCATGTGTATTTTAAAGACAATAATAAGTTCTGCTATTAAAAAACCTAATAACACACTTTATTTTTCTTGCTACCTATAGCAAGTCCTAATGTTTCAAGTGTTGGGGCATGTGCTTAGGAATGTATTGATGTACAACATATATACCTACAAATATTAGATGCTGTGTCAAACACACTGACAAGCACAGATAGATGAATAGGAATAGAAAGCTCTGGCAATCAGTACACAGATTTTTGTACACACACACAAACAAAAGCCTAAGTTGAAAACAGTATTCTACAATGCTAAGTTTTGCAGAAAATATATGCAATTTTGAAAAAGTTCTTTTTTATTTATCAGAAGTTTTCTTTATTATTGATAGTGAAAAACAATTTTAAAACCAGATTAATTCTGGTAGTAGGAGTTTATTTACTTGAAGAATGTATGTTTCTATGCATTTGTAACAATGATTTGCAAAATTATAAGAAAGCGAAGTGATCTTTTCTTCTATTAGATTTATTTCTATATGTTTATATATACATATATATATAAAGTATGACTTTAAGATAATGAGTATATTGTACATTGAAAGGAAACAGTTAAGTATGGAATGTATACTTTAAAATACATGTTGTCCATCAGGTCATCAAAGGAAGTTGTTGTTCAGTCACTCAGCTGTGTCCAACTCTTTGTGACCCCATGGATTGCAGTATGCCAGGTTTCCCTGTCCTTACCTATATCCCAGAGTTTGCTTAAACTTGTGTCCATTGAATTGGTGATGCCATCCAACCATTTTGTCCTCTGTCATCCCCTTCTCTTCCTGCCTTCAAGCTTTCCCAGCATCAGGGTCTTTTCCAATGAGTCGGCTTTTTGCATCACGTGGCCAAAGTATTGGAGCTTCAGCTTCAGCATCAGTCCTTCCAATGAATATTCAGGGTTGATTTCCTTTAGGATTGACTGGTTTGATCTCCTTATAGTCCAAGGGACTCTCAACAGTCTTCTCCAACACCATAGTTCGAAAACATCAAATGAAAGGAAGAAGTCAGATCTTTTTGAAAAATATTTGTAATTGCTCCATGATGAATTAGCCTGGGTTTTATAAGAAAATCACTCTCATTTCCTTATTTTAACTCTTACCTGCAAATATTATTCAGCTTGTTTTTTTGTTTATTCTTCAGACTTGACTTGTAAAATAAATCTATTTTGTTAATAGTGAATATATTCACATGACTCTCTGACTCAGAAGCTACCATAGTTTCCCTTTTGTGGATATCTTTCAGATATAGTTTAAGAAAATACAATTTTATATGTGTGTTTATTTCTCTGTATTTGTCAATATAGATAGTAAAATGCTCACAATTTCTCAACTTACTTTTGTTTTATTAAGGAATCACTTGATCTCTTGATGCCTGTGGTTTTTCCTCTGCAAAGCAGGAAATCAGCCCTGCACCCCAATTTGTGCAACATCATTATGACAGAGAAAGGAGATGACAGCAAGGGAATTCCGTCTTGGCCTGCTAAAAATATAGAAAGCCCACCCCTTCTTTGAGGCAGACTTTGGATAGGTATCTCAATTCAGAGACTTTTCCAAACTAGGAAGAATGGCGGAGCAGTGAAATACATAGGCGCTACCACAGGGCAGTTATTCGCATTGCTTTCTACTACAGGCTTACCCAACTTAGCTTCTTATTGGATAGGTATCTTCAGACAAGTTATTTTAGTCATTCAGAACTTATTCCCCCTCTTTAAAATGAGGTCTTTAAAATCATCTTTATAATGATGCAAACATGGTAGAATTAAATGAACTAAAAAATAATATACTTAAAACAGGAGCTAGAACATAGTAAGTGCTATAAACATTGTAATTTCATGCTGACCTGTAGGACTTCTGCATTTGAACATCCAGAAACCTCTACTTATACTTCTGCAGCAGTATTTATCTTTGTTTCAAAGTAGTGTTTTGATTTATATTAGAGCTATTCTTGTTCTTGCCTTGTTTTTTCCACTAGATTTAATGAAGTTCCTGAGGGCAGGAATTGTTTCCTTCAGTTTTGATTCCCTAAACACTTAGGCCTGTTCACAGTAGCTGCTTAAAAGTATTTACTGAATAGTGTTGAAAAGTCAAAAATACATGTAAAGTGTATAACATATAATGAAATTAATTTCTGTATGTGTTGTGTGAAATTCATATCATTACATTCTTCTTTATAGAATGGTATCATAGATAGAGACTGAGTTTTGGAATTAGACAATCATGAATTCAGTTTTCATTCTTCTGCTGTCTTTGCAAAAGAGACTTTACTTTCCTTAACCTCAGTTTATAAAACTCAGGAAATAATAAATACTTTACAGAGCTATTCTGAGGGTTGGAGATAATATATTTAAAGCTTCTAGCATGATAGTAGTAGTCACAATATATGGGTAGCTTTTATTTTATTTTTTGGCTTTACAAACTTTGAAGTTTATTTTGTATTAGAATAGCCTATTTACACATAAAATAGAAAAAAAAATTCCACTGATGGAATCCAAATACATGACTTCAATGAAAAGTAAATCTCAAAAACTTTTAAGTCAGCCAAAGTGAATACTTCAAAAGAAATGAAGCAAAATGGCAGCCAGGAGATGGTTCCATCTGTTTATCTGAGAGAGCTTATATCCTGAAGCCAATCTGAAGGCTTTCTCTATTTAAAACACATGGCTTTAATAGACTGAACTCTATGGTTCAAAAGGAATCAAGATCTCCTCCAGGGATTAGGGTGGTGGGGACGACAAATGGAAGCTTTCAACTAGTATGAACTAGTATGAAGAAATAATCTCTCCGTTAAGTCACTGTTAAGTGACTGTTTTAGGCTAGAACAGCAACACAGCCTGCAGTGAAACACGGAATTATCAGTGACCAGAAGGAACCCACACTACCAAGGGTGCCTTACAGAAGGATGATGTAATAATTCGGAAGATCTCCAGCATCCAATAACAAGTGGAAGACCCAGGTTACTTATTACAAAGTGAACATTAATAAAGAGCCTATTAATACAAAGTTACCAATATATAGTTTTTCAAAATAGCTGATATCACATCCTTAAGTTTCCATATGGGCTTTGAAAGAGCATTCTTTTCAAGTCATGAATCAATGGGTATGAATAATGACTGATTAAACCATTATACATTCTAATAAAAGCTTCATTGCATACATGGTTATAAAATGGCTTAACTAAGAGTTTTCTAAGAATTTATTTCACAAAATTGTAATGCATGCTTGATTTGCATATAATACTCAATTCTCATCCAAGAAACCTCGGCATAAGCTTTATCCCATTGGTATTACTCAGTGATTTTTTTTCTTTTAGTTGAAAGGAAGAGGAGGAAGCCAGCTGCAGCTTTGACACTTATAATTGCACTCCATATAATAGCAATAGTCTTGTATGAGCTGTTTAATTTGAAAGTACCATCAGCCATGCAAATTTCACATCAACTAAAACTAAAGGGAGAAAAATGTCTGTCAAATGGAAAAGGGTTAAATTACTAGGATTAAAGGAAGGAAATTATTTCTAATATTCTGTGATATATAGATAGGAAGTAATGCAAAAAAATTGAAACATATAAAGTTAAAATGTTACTTAAGTACTATTGGATTCATTTTCACTTAGCATTTCAGAAAGATCTGGTAACACTCTGGGTGGTGTGTATAGCTACTCTCAATGAAAATTTTAAAATTTGTTTGGAAAAATACCAGTTGTAGTGATGTGACTCCTCAACCTCAAATGGCTGTGGACCATGAGGTTCTGAAGTTGGCTCAGCCTACACTGACGTGAGAGTGATTACTGAGGACATTCCAGTGTGCTCTGGGGGTTGGAAAGTGGTAGTAGCATGCATCTGTGAATCGAGTTTATACATCCTGGTAAGCAATCTTTTGTTTCCTTGCTCAGAAAGATAACTCTATTCTTCCAATTTTGTAAGTGCATTTAGTTGGGCTAAAATTATTACATTTATCTGTAATATTCTTACAGGAAATCAGATAATAATAATAATAATAATAATAATAATAAAATCTGAGAGCTAACTTTGGAAAAGCCAAACCTAGTACAAGCACATGGCTCATTCAAGGTCACTGAGCTCCTTACATGAAAGTTGGGTCTTAAAGTGAGAGGATTTGGTTGCAGCCTCCCAAGCCTTTCTTTTCCTCTTTGCTACATGAACACTGAAATCCTTTCTAGCTCTCAAATACCACAGCTCCCAAAGTAAATGTCTCCGTTGTCTTATTTCTTCAAAATTTCATTTTGGAGGGAAATTGTTTTGAAAGAAATTTTACTTAGACTGTATTTACTATAAAATAATACTTCGGGTTTTATTACTTAGGAAATAGATTGAAAGGCTGGTTATTAATTTTGGAACATAGAATGTGCAACAAACCAGTGTCTTGTATTTAGAATACCATCAGTTCAGTTCAGTTGCTCAGTCGTGTCTGACTCTTTGCGACCCCATGAATCGCAGCACGCCAGGCCTCCCTGTCCATCACCAACTCCCGGAGTTCACTCAGACTCACATCCATCGAGTCAGTGATGCCATCCAGCCATCTCATCCTCGGTTGTCCCCTTCTCCTCCTGCCCCAATCCTTCCCAGCATCAGAGTTTTTTCCAATGATTCAGCTCTTCGCATGAGTTGGCCAAAGTACTGGCCATAGCTAGTCACATAATTCAGCATAACCAAGGAAATCACTTTATTGGTGCTACCAATATCTAGGTGATACTAAACTGAAGAAAACTCTAAATAATTTTTCTTAGAAACATGATGGTTTAGGAATATTCATTCTGGTTCTACAAACAAAGACTTTGTTTCTTTTGAAAATCATTTCCTGATAGCTCGGTTGGTAAAGAATCCACCTACAATGCAGGAGACCTGGGTTTGATACCTGGGTTGGGAAGATCCCCTGGAGAAGTAAAAGGCTACCCACTCCAGTATTCTAGCCTGGAGAATTCCATGGTCTGTATAGTCCATGGGGTGGCAAAAAGTTAGACATGACTGAGTGACTTTCACTTTCACTTTCTAAACTCTAAAGGATATAGTCTCTTCATTTGTAAATGGAGTCTCACATTACTTGACTTTAATCTCAAGGTAAAACAAAACACTCCCCCACCCCCACCCCACTCCNCACCCCCCACCCCCAAAAAACTAAAACAACAGATTTCAGTTTATCAGGATTTATTAGCAGGGTTTTTGCTTTTGGGATGATGGAAACATACTTTCCCCTATTTCTCCTACTAAGTACAACTAAAACTCCTATATGTTATAAATAAAACAAGCTCTTGCACATTACAAATAAAACAAACCTAGGAGATTCTGATGGATGGAAAGAAGAAGCCAGACAACCTTGGACATCAAGACCTAAGAAAGGACACGTTAGTGAATTTCCTAAATTTTCTTTTTGCCTCATCTCAAATTTGGAGCTGAAGCCAGCAATCCAATAATGCCAGTCAATGGCTGCAGATAAACACAGCTCCAACCAACACCTTCTTTCTCTAGTCAAATAATCAGGAAAGAGACTGCCAATTAAGAGTAAAGCTTTTAGACAGTATAGCTCTCTTCTATCCACGCACCACAAAAGACCTCTGGTTCTTCCCCCTATGTATGCCAGCAAAAGTTGAATGAATTAGACTTGCAGCCTAATGAGGCTATCATGAAGCATGACCAAGAATCAGTAAAGGCCAAGCAAGGAACAGGGGCTTTCATCCTTACTGGCTGATAATGGGTCTACCTATTGTGATGACAGTGGGTCCCCCGTGGTAAACCTACTCCATCTCCAGCCAGAAGCAAGGAGGCACCCTTCACCCTCTCCCTGGGGTGCCAAAGGAGGCCTAGTAGAGACTCAGAACTTTTAAAGTCACTCGTTCAGCACTAACAAGGCCACCCCCACCTCTGGGAGGCCAAATCCCACCCCTGCCCAGCAGTAAGGAAGAGCACCACCAGCACCACCATTGTTGAGTATCAACAGGGGCCAAGTGGGGAAATTTGAGCTTCTATGTCCTTCTGGCCTGTGATGAGGTGGAACCACCCTCCCATGCTAGAGCACTATCAAAAAAGGTCATTTAAAACAGGTTTAAAATTTAAAAAAATTTTATACAGGAAAAAAAGAGTAAAATTAAAAATATAAAAAATTTAAAAAGTGGCTTTGTTTCTCATAATTTAAAAACTTTCATCTCAAAGACACTTTTAGGCTCAAGTGTTTTCACTATCAAATTCAACCAATTATTTAAAGAAATAACATCAAAGCACAGATCTGGAAGGAACGTTTATAATATCTCTTTTCAGAGGTAATGACTTTTAATTTTTTGACTATTTTCATCATATCTACTTTTAAATACAAAACTGGTATTATGCCACATGTATTCTTATTTCACTTTTTCTTTAGTGTTGATGTGCAAATAATTTCCTCCTTCTCTAAATGTACTTGTAGATTGTAATTTAACTGATTGTATAGATTTTATTGAATAGATATACCATAATTGATATAATAAATTTTTTATTGTTGGGTAAGTGGATTTTTTCCCATTACATTGTAATTGACGGCAAATAGAAGGGGAAAAGTAGAAGCAGTGAGATTTGATATGGGTGCTCCAAAATCGCTGCCAATGGTGACTAAAGCTGTGAAATGAAAAAGATACTTGCTCCTTGGAGGGAAAGCTATGACAAACTTAGGCAGCGTATTAAAAAGCAGAGACATTGCTGACAAAGGTCCATATAGTCAAAGCTATGATTTTTCCAGTAGTCATGTATGGGTGTGAAAATTGGACCATAAAGAAGGCTGAGCACTGAAGAACTGATGCTTTCAAACTGTGGTGCTGGAGAAGACTCTTGAGAATCCTTTTGTCAGCAAGGAGACCAAAACAGTCAATCCTAAAGGAAATCAATCCTAAATATTCATTTGAAGGACTATTGCTGAAGCTGAAGCTCCAATACTTTGACCACCTGATACAAAGAGCTGATGAGAAAAGACCCTGATGTTGGGAAAGATTGAAAGCCAAAGGAGAAGCAGGCAGCAGATGGTTAGACAGTATCATGGACTCAATGGACATGAATTTGAATGAACTTTGGGAGTCAGCAGAAGACAGAGGAGCCTGGCTCCTCTGTAGTGCTATAACCATGGGGTTACAAAGAATCAGACACGACTTAGTGACTGAAAACCAGCAATAAAATATGGTTATTCATATTCCAAAATGTAAGAGTTAATAAGAAGGAGGCTTGATCTAAGCCTGATTTATGTCTCTTAAAACTGAGACTTCATCTTTTCCGGTGTTCCAGTTCACTCTGATTATGGTACTTTTATTTTCATCAGAATGTGACTCTGAGTACAAATGGAAAGAAATTAGTTTCAGCTCTGCTTCCCTCACTTCTTTCTTTCCCCTTTATCTCCCTCTGTCCTTCCTTTCAGAAATGTTTAAATGCAAATAATTGATTTCTGTTGTCAAAAATCTCAAAAGAAGAAAGAGGAGGAGATAGAATTTTGGTTGTCACAGTAACTCATCTTGGAATCAGGAAATAGTACTTGAATTTTTTGTCTTCAACTATAAAGTGAAAAAATTGAGTTAGTAGTTGTCTAAGGTTATTCCCATCTGCTAAATTCTTATGTTTTCCTTTCTTCAGGCCATCATAATGTTACTGAAGTCATGCATTCATAATTTTTCCATTTTTTCCTGTTCTTTCACATGATTTTTCAAGGGTTTATTGTTTATCTTTGTTTTATTATTACTTTAAAATTTTCTGGCATTATTACAAATGGTATTTATTTATTTATATGCTTCCCAGGTGGCTCAGTGGTAAAGAATGCTGATGATGATGCTGCTAAGTCAATTCAGTTGTGTCTGACTTGTTGCGACCCTATGGACTGTAGCCCACCAGGCTCCTTTATCCATGGGATTCTCCAGGCAAGAATACTGGAGTGGCTTGCCATTTCCTTCTCCAAAAAAGAACATGGGGGATACATTTTTCTATTGCCATAAGATTTCTCTGTTTTTCTTCATCTATGCTGGGTGGGTGGGAGAGTCAATCACTACTCTGAATTTCTCAAAACACTAAGTATAGGCTAGCTTATAAGGTATAGAATATGTACCAGCTCTTACTTTTTATAGCCATTTAATCTATCTGACTCTTAGTTTCCTGATCTGTAAAACAGAAAATTATCTACCTCACAGTTTCCCTTGACAAGGATTCAGTAATGTGGTAATGAGCCACAATGTTCTCTGTGGACTAGAAGTCAGTCCGTCTGAGTCACAGACTACAAAGGGTCTCTCACCACTAGATGGCAGAGTGAAGCATAGTCTGTCTATCCTACACTGAAGTCGGGTGGCCTCTTACACCAAGCATCTATTTCTTTGCCATTTTCAGTAATCTACCCTTCTGATTCTTTCCCTTAGCTCCCAAGACCTCCAGACTAATATTTTGAAGTTCTTCTTTTTAAGTTGTCAAGAGAAGGATTTTTTGCCACGTGTTTTCAGTTGTCCATCCCCGGTCCCTAGCTACTTGTTGGCTCGCTAGCCTTGACTACTCAGAAGGGAAGGAAAGCATCTTGACCTGGAGAGTCTGGTCATTATCTTATCAAGTTAGGAGCCAATAACATAAAATTTTCTCACATATGTCCATATGTCACTGTTTGAAGGTCTGACATCAAGGACATCCTGAGGGACTGAGTGTCGAGATAAAGAACACTGTACTCAGCACCTGGGGAGTCAGTTCACATTCACCCGGACCTCCCTGGAGTAGGGTGATTTAATACTTTATAGTGGACCACAAAATCCTGTATAGTTTATGTCTGATCAGAATAGTTACAAATACAGTTCTTCACTGTTGGCTTTGTTTTCTTTAGATAAACAACATTGGAAATCCATACATAAAAAAGAAATGAAGTTGTTTTCTTTTCTACTGTGGTTAGAAAACTTGTGGTAACTCTGAGTCATGGAACAAGATTGAACACTCACAAGATTACTCCAAACACAGGGTTTTCCTTACAAACGGGCGGAGTAGATAGTACTTCAAAGATATTGTCTACAAAACAAATGTTGAGAATTTCCTTTCTAAAAGTATCTTCCTCAGAGTCCAGCTGGGATGTTCAAATTTCCCTTGTTTGGGTTTAAGGCATTGTGTGCCCCATAAAAGTGTGTGTTCCAGAGGGTTATAATTTGATAGGAATTTGTTTTTAGATTTACTGTGTTAGCGTGAGGAACTGGATTCCATGGATCCAGTAAGCTAAGTAAACTAAGCTAAGTAATAGCTGAGTTCAAGTTAAGATTCCTTAAACATAGTTAAAGTCTGTGTTTTGGTGGAGTTGGAGCCCAGCATACCTCAGAGGAAGAAGAGAGATCCGAGCAGCAGGTGGTATCCCCAAAATATTGAGTTTCCACAAGGAGGAAGAGTAGTGTAGGCTTAAGGGTAGCAGAAGGTTAAATCAGATAATGTATATGAATTTTTTAGCCCAGAGCTTGACTCAAAGTGTATCCTCAACAGTAAATAGAAGAGATACTTTTATTTTTTTAAAAAAGAACAATAAAATCAAGAGAAACTGAGAAAAAAAATTACATTCACTACAATGTGCCTTGCAGATTGATGCTGGGCTTCAAAAGAGAATGGTACAGGCTTGGTTCTTGCCCTCAGGGAACTAAACTTGGGTAGATGGGCAACTAACTACAAATTATGAGAGAGTGTATGATAAATGCTGTGCTGGAGAAAGGTCGGAGCAGGGTATCTGAGGAGTACTTAGAGTTTTCTAGAGAAGGTGATTTTGTCTTCTTGACCTGAATGAGGAATGGGTGGTGTGGGGAAAGGAGGAGAGTTTCAAACAGAGGAAACACATAGATGAAAATCCAGAATGAAGACTGGGAAGGAAGGACATGTGCTAAGAGCTGAAAAGAATGTTATTGTTGGAGGGTGGAGTACTAGTGGGTCACTGTTTTGGAATGACGCTGAAGAGGTTGACGGAAGAAGGTAAAGTGGAAAGTGGTGGGCATAAAAGACATAGCTATAGCTGTTTGAAGCTGCAACTAGCTCCTCCAAAGTGAGAAAATCCTTAGCAGCGCAAATCTGCTAATTGCTTTTGGAGCATCGATGCTGCAACCAACTTTTGATAAGTTTGGGAGAAAACTGAACATTCTTATGACCACTTTCATGCTCTGAATCAAATACAATTGGAATGCTGCTGCTTCTCTCTTTCCTTCAGGATCAGAGTGGTCAAAGGTCACTTGCATTTCCTGATGTCTACCACTGTGTGGCGCATATGATGGAAAAATTTTAATCTGAGACTTGTGATGTCTTCAAAGGAACCACTGATGCACGTGTGGAAATTTTTTTCACACACATGTCGATTTTTTTTGGGGGGGTGGGCAGGGGCTTCCTTGATGGTTCAGACGGTAAACCGTCTGTCTGCAATGTGGGAGACCCAGGTTCGATCCCTGGGTTGGAAGATCCCCTGGAGAAGGAAATGGCAGCCCACTCCAGTATTCTTGCCTGGAAAATTCCATGGACGGCGGAGCCTGGTGGGCTACTGTCCATGGGGTCGCAAAGAGTCGGACACTACTGAGCGATTTCACTTCACTTCACTTCACCACTGTGTGGCATCACAAAGAACAAGCAAGGGCCACTGGGCATAGAAGAGAAAAAAGCTGAATAAACAGGGAGTTCAAAATTCAAAACAATAAGTATACAGGACAAGTAAATAATACAATTCATGTCACATCCACTCCCACTCTCTTCCCAGATAACCAGTGTTAACAGATTGGTGTATGTCCTTTTCTACCTTTTGCTAAGACCAAATATAAGTAAAGCTATACATACATACAAAGCTGTTCCCTTGTTTTTAAAAGGGGCTGTACTTCACACATTACTTTGAAACTTGCATTCTTATTTAATAATATATTATGGACAACATTCCAGTTTTAGGAACATAAATAATTAATCCAATCTTTAATGCTGCACACTCAGTTCAGTTCAGTTGCTCAGTCGTGTCTGACTCTTCGCGGCCCCATGAACCGCAGCACACCAGGCCTCCCTGTCCCTCACCTTCTGTGGTATATTGTGCTGTAATTTAACCAACTGCTCCACTCTTGAGGGGGCTTCAGAATGTTCTTAGGTCACACTGTAAACATGCTATAATAAATGTGCATATATATTTGCCAGTTCTAACAGATGTTTTCTATGGGTTGTCATAGTGGATGCCAAAAAGTGAGTTGAATGAATCAACGTGTGAATATGACTCTGTATTTTCTCTTTTGAAGATACCAAATGCTTTCCTTTTTTCCCCCGAATCCTTGAAAGCAACCAATTCTCAAATTTTGGGTAGAGAGAGTAGTGATTCTTAGCTTTAATGCTCTTCTTATCAAGGCCATCAGCATTCAAACTTGTTGGTCTCAGGAAACTTACACTACTAAATATGACTGAGAACCCCAGAGAGCTTTTTCAGTAATAGAAGTAGTCTCTAGCAAATTTACCATACAAGCAATTAAAACTGAGAACTTTAAACAACATTTATGATTTCCTTTAAAAATAGCAATAATAAATGCATCATATATTAATACATAATATATTTTATGAAAAGCATTTTATTATTTCCAAGACAAAAAATTATTGGAAAGAAAAGCACTGGTTTTCTTTTTTGCCCATTTTGTTAATATCCAGCTTAATAGAAGACAGCTGGATTCTAATATCTGCTTCTGCATTCTAGTAATTTGTTTTGGTTGAATGATACAAAGAATACTGTGACTCACAAATATGTAGTTGGAAACAGGAGTATTTTAATAGAATTTTTGGATAATTGTGGATATTCTTCTTTGATGCTATATAAAACTTGACAGGAGGTAGTTTCATAAAGGTTATATGCAATTTGGAATATAAAACCATATCAATAAATGTATATTCTTAATACATTACAGTTTATTGTCCTATCTTGCTTCTTGAATGAATCTTTTTACTCATATATTGATCATTTAAAAAATATTGATTCTGTGAATTGCATAGGGTTTTCAAATGCAGTTGTTAACTTTACCAGCAATCTAATCTTTCAATATTAGGAAAATATGAGGACCTTAGTGGTAAATACTTGAAGTGACAGGTTTACTTCATTCATTTTGAATAAAGTATTTCCGGCTCAGCTGGTAAAGAATCCATCTGCAATGTAGGAGACCTGGGTTTGATCCCTGGGTTGGGAAGATCCTCTGAAGAAGGGAAAGGCTACCCACTCCAGTATTCTGGCCTGGAGAATTCCATGGACTGTATAGTCCATGGGGTCGCACAGAGTCGGACATGACTGAAGTGACTTAGCAGCAGCAGCAGTTACGAATAACCATAATTTGCCTATAATTAGTCTCATGAAAAAGAGGCGTTTAGCTTATAACTCAGTCTCACAGATGTTTTTCTTGAGTCAGTGATTTGGTATACCAAAGGTATACCTAATTTATTTATTCCCAAAAGATACTAAAAAAAAGTGCATTCAGTGGTCAGGATTTAAAAATTCAGTATGTTTTCCTGTATCACCAAAAACAAAAACATTTTAAAAATGTAACTGGACTTTTTTTTTTTTTTCCTCGCAAGTGACAGTGTGACAGTGAAGAAATTAATGATCACTTCTACATTTTGGTTCCGGTGACTTGATTCAAACTGCTGCTGCTTAGTCACTTCAGTTGTGTCGGACTCTGTGTGACCCCACAGGCCATAGACCACCAGTCTCCTCTGTTCATGTAGTTCTCCAAGCAAGAATACTGGAGTGAGTGGCCATGCCCCTCCTACAGGGGATATTTCAAACCCAGGTTTCGAATCTGGATCTCCTGCATTGCAGGCAGATTCTTTACCACTGAGCCTCCAGGGGAGCTGCCAAAGTTTTATCCTCCATTGCTTTTGTACCGTCAGTGCAAATACCAACACAGAGAAAAAGGCAATAGATTTTGGTTTTATTTTGAAAGCATTTTGACCTCATTAGAACCGTGAAAACATTTCAGGTAATTTTAGGGGTACAACCAATGTTGAGGATGACTCTTTTGAATTCATGCTTCTTAAATGTTAACGCACACATAAATTACCTGGGGACCTGAAGATACAGATTCAAATTCGGTAGTCTTGAGGTAGGACCTTAAAGTTGCATTTGTAAAAAAGTTCCCAGGTGAAGATAATGCTTTCTGTAGGTGGCTACACTTTGAGTAACAAGTCTCTAGACCTGCATTATCCAAAGAGTAGCCACTAGCTCCATGTGACTACTTTAATTTAAATTTAAAGTAATTAAAATTAAATAAATACTCATTTAGTCAGTCATATTAGCCACATCTTGATCACTCAAAGCCACCTGAGGCTAGTGTGTATCATGCTGAACAGAGCAGAGTTTTCCACCGTCACAGAAATCCATTAGACAATGATGTTCTGGATTGTTTACATGGAGTTAATAATGACAAGCCCATGTAGCTGAGCTTATCTAAATATTCATCAGAAGCTACACTTCAAAATATGTAAGCATAATTTATGAATAACTTCATTTTTCTGTCAGTGCTAAAAAGACAAATGATTTAGAATTTTAAATAATGTTTAGACTCTGTAGTTTCAAGTTGCCCAACTAATTTCTTATAAATTTCTTAATGACGTGTCTTTATGAGTTATATCAACTGATATTGCCAAGGCCATTGCATGATATTCTATTTTTTCTTGTGGAAGAAAGCATTCTACTTAAAAGTTTAAAAGATTAAGAGTGACTGATATGGAGATAGAAAAATTCATACTCACTGTAAATGATTTTTATAATCAAAACATAGTCTTTCCGTGCAACTCACAAGGAACAATTTTGGTGAAAAAAGCTCCTCTGGGGAGAATAAAAGGTTATGCCTCAAAGGTTAGCAGGACGGATAGTGTTTCTCCTGGGCACATGCCAGTGCAGACAGCGTGCTGAGAGGCATTCCTTGGAGTTCTTGGGCAGTTCTTGCTCCGATGAGAGCTGGCCAAACTCTGCATACTCCACCTGACTCAAGGAAACGTTCCAAGGTAGGCTTTCCAACAGCATTCCTAGTCTGCAAAGTTCACAAGCTGAGAGGAGCCTGTTTGGAGTGAAGAGCAAAGTAAAAGCTAACAAAAATAAGAGCAAAGTGGAGAGGGCATTCTAGACTGTCCTGTGGGTTCTTTAGGCTTTTTTCAGTCACCTCTCTATCCATAAGTGCAGTCTGCTGTATACTGGAAAAGAATAGGTCGTAAATGAGATATACCTGAAACAGGTTTTTCTTTGTGGCTAGGAGAATATGTCAGTGGCCAAGCACAAAGTCTTTGTGGAGCATTCCGGTTTTATAAGTGGATGTGGTGCTGGATGCTTTGGGAGAAACGAAAAATTCCTACCCTGTTAATAGTCTCTCTTTATGTATCTAACGTGCTTCCATAAAATTCTTCAGTCAGAAGACAAAGAGTGTTCCATCACTCTTGGCCACTGGTTTGCCACTGCCCAGAAGCACAAGATTAGCAGCTCTTATAATTTCATCTTCCAGGGTAGGTGTAGATGCTGTTCTTGTCAGTTGAATTCTCATTGAGTCGATGCATCTTGGCTTTGAAACTTTCCAGATATTAGTGAAATACTACACAAGGGAGCAGAGTGATGAAGTCCATTGAAATCCCCATCTGAGAAACATGTTTTCCTATTGCCCCATTAGCTGTGCATTCATGGTTTTCAGTCTGTAATTGACCATCTTCTCAGCCTGCCAGGTCCCATGTTCATGTCAGAGTCACGTCTTAACTCTGAGCTCTGTCTCGGACCCTGGAGTCAAACCCCAGGGGTCACCATTATTGTGAGGGATCAGGCGAGGGGCACTGTTTTTATTGGTTTGTTGAGATAAAATAGGGATATTTTAGGTAAAAAGCAGAATTTCCTTTTGCTCTTTGATGTGGAGGTGGGGCAAGAGGGGAGGCCAGTGTGCTGCACTAGGCTGGCATTTTTACAGGCAACATTCTGTAGGAGCTCGGTGCACAGTGCCTGCCACTCTCAGTCAGATGTGGCCTCTTCCATTCACGCTGGTCCCTACCCGGGCAACTTACCTCAGTCACTCCGCCTGCCTAGTTCCTGCATTTGCTTGTGTGACTCCTTGTTTAGGGCATAAATCTCTTGTCAGCCTCATAATCTAACATACCTCTGGACATCAGAGTGATAAGTACTCAGCAGCACCACGGTAAGAAATGCCAGTTTGTAAAGGCAGGGACCTGGTAGCCAAGTTCCCTGCTACAAATTCTCAATGAACAACCATATTTATCAAGAAAATACTATGTGTCAAGCTATGACAAACCTAGACAGCATATTAAAAAGTAGAGACATCACTTTGCTGGCAAAGGTCCATATAGTCAAAGCTATGGCTTTGACTACTGGTTTTTCCAATAGTCATGTACGAATGTGAGAGTTGGACCATAAAGAAGGCTGAGCACCGAAGAACTGATGCTTTCAAACTGTGCTCCTGGAGAAGACTCTTGAGAGTCCCTTGGACTGCAAGGAGATCAAACCAGTCAATCCTAAAGGAAATTAGTCCTGAATATTCATTGGAAGGACTGATGCTGAAGCTGAGCTCCAATACTTTGGCCACCTGATGCGAAGAGCTGACTTATTGGAAAAGCCCCTGATGCTAGGAAAGACTGAAGGCAAAAGGAGAAGAGGGACAGCAGAGGATGAGATGGTTAGATGGCATCACCATCTCAATGGACATGAGTCTGAGCAAACTCTAGGAGATAGTAAAAGGCAGAGAAGCCTGGTATGCTGCAGTTCATGGGGTTGCAAAGAGTTGGACATGACTGAACGATGGACAAGAACAACTGTGTGTCAGGCCATAGGTTAGGGGCCAGCAGACACTGGACTTCCTAAAGTTATTTGTCAAGAAAATAAAAAGGATATCTTATGGAATTTTCACAGCAACCAAATCTGTTAATGTGTATAAGGACTTGAGAGGCTTAATATTAAATACCACGGAGTAAACCCTGAAGGTAAGCAGGAAAGATTTTTAGAATCTTCCATCTATCCTTCCTAAAAGGCAAAATGATTTGAGATGTCTGCATTGAGAATTTTCTTTTGTTTCTTGTTGGTTTCAACACCATTATCGCAAACCTCAGTATGCTTAAAATATGTATAGAACTGTATATAAAACCACACTTTCTCAGATTTTGTAGTTTACTTAAAATTTTATCCAAGGGTAATTTTCTCCATAATCAGGTTTTGCCTTAGAAGCTAATTTGCATAACTACCTGTGGGAAAGGTGAAAGATTTAAGGATTAACATTACTTCAAAGCAGTATTTTGGAGAAATTAGACAAGAATCTTGTACAAGGTGAAATTTTAATCCTGAGTAGTTTGAAATGAGACTGCGTTCCCACTTTGTTTTTTTCTAAAGTTGACATCTTTGGGGGAAATTATTACATAAATGAAGTGCTTGTTTTCTAGAAAAAGACCTACAAGGACACAGGTTGTTCTCTGTAGTTGCAACTTGGCTTTATTTTTTCCAGTTCAGAACAAATGTAAACTACCTATTCTCAGAAAGAGCAGTTTATCATTAGCTGTAGAAAAACAAAGATGAAAGATATCTACAAATGTTAAGTGCTCTTCTGATCTATTCCTGCCGTAAAAGCAACGTATTCAACTATTTAAGAGTGTATTTTGTAGTTAGCTGTCTTCAAAGATGAACTTCTACCTAAATTTGGAAGTTCTCCAGGAGGTACTATTGAGGTCATTTTGGATAATGTAGTTGATTAGTTGTAGAAACCCTTAAAATATTCCAAGTGAAAACCTGCCCCTTACAGTAGATTGCAGCCAAATACTCTACCACTTATTCCACTCCAGGAGCTCAATTTTTAGTGATGGCCTTGTGTCATAGGTTGAGATTAATCTGATTTTACCTACAGGATCATCCTGTAGCTAAGACAGTAAAGAATCTGCCTGCAATGCAGGAGACCCAGGTTTGATCCCCATTAGGAAGATCCCCTGGAGAAGAGAATGGCAACCCACTCCCGTATTCTTGCCTGGAGAATCCCATGGACAGAGGAGCCTGGCACGGTCCATGGGGTCGCAAAGAGTCGGACATGAATGAGGGACTAACATTACCACTACACTACTATGCTCTACAGGAGTACTTGGGGAGCACCTTTATGTAGTAGTCTGTTAACAGTGGCCTAGCCAAGGGTGTACCAGGAGGGCCTCGCTTTTAGACTTTCGCTGTCATCTTTAAATACTGTAGCACATTATTTAAATGAAATGAATGAAAGTGCATCAGTTTGTACTTATGTCCTTTGAGTGGATAATATTGCCTAAAATGATACTGACCTTTTCTCTTAAAAGTTGTAATTGGCTTATAAAAAAGCAATTATTTTGCATTGTGTTTTTCTACACTAAAGATGTTATTTTGTCTAACATAAAGACTCAGATAACAACTTTCAAATCTTGTTTCGGTACTTCTTCACTGAGAAGTAAAAGCATATGTAAATACAGTTGATCCTTGAACAACACAGATTTCGCCTGCCTTGGCCCACCTATACAGGGATTTTTTTTTTTTTCTTCAGTAAAAAATGCTACAGTGCTACATGACCTGAGATGTGTTGAATCCAGGGATTCAGAACAATGGATGTGAACTGAAGATAGTGTGTGAGGGCCAATTTTAAGTTTCAAGCAGATTTTGGAGTGCTGGGAGCGTTGATGCTATAGGAAACCTGAAAACCCAGAAGTGCCCTGAGCCCCTCTAGGCCTCTAAGAATTTCTGTTTGCAATGTAAATCACATGAAGTTATTTTTAACTGACAACTTAGAATATTACTTTACATGGTACAGTTAGATAATTCAGCCACAATGAATTGCAATCTAATTCTTCCCAGAAACTCTTTTGGAGGCAGCCCAATTAACACGTTAACTTTCTTCTCTAGCTTTGGCCCTATTTAACCTGAGTAATGGTGCTAGTTCGCTAGGTTCTTAGGCTGTTATTCAGGCTCCTGCTGTCACTGTTAAAATTTCCCCTTGGCTCTAAGCTTTTATAGAAGGCTAGAGACTCAGATTTATTTCAGGTATCATTTACTCTGGTTCCTTGATTTTAGGAGCTTCCCTTGTGGCTCAGCTGGTAAAGAATTCTCCTGCAATGTGGGAGACCTGGCTTCAATCCCTGGGTTGGGAAAATCCCCTGGAGAAGGGAAAGGCTACCCACTCCAGTATTCTGGCCTGGAGAATTCCATGGACTGTATAGTCCATGGGGTTTAGAAATGAAGAAATTGAAGCCCAAAGAAGTTAAAACACTTGCTCAAAAACACAAGGATAGTAAGTTGTAGAATCAGTACTAGAAAACAATGTCTCTCTTCCTTTATGTGGCAGCCCACTGGCCGTGGCAGTCTCTCCAGCTCTCCTCCTCTGTGTGTCTTTTTTCCTACAGGCATCTTATCTTACCTAAAGCTTCTGATTTTGACCACCTGGGTGAGCAGTGATGAGCAGAAAACATTCATTCTGCTGAATATTTAGGAAATTATTTTAGATGATAAACACATCCATGTTTGTTCATTGCCAACAGTAGTGCTTCCAAAAATGAATCCACATTCTGTACACTGAGGGCAGAGTTTTGACTGGAAGAGTCCATGCTGGCCAAGTTCTATGCAATATGTTTCTTTGCAACATTCTGAAATTAGGTAAAAGTAAACAACGCATCAAATTTAATATCACCATTGCTTGTGTAATGAAATTACTCTAATATAAGCACCAGGACCAGACTATGTGGCTTCAAATATATTCTACCACAGCAGTTTGGGGACCTTGAGTAAGTAACTATGACTCAGTTTCTTCATTCATAAAACTGGGCTATTAATAGTTCTTACAGAGTTTCTGTAAAAAAATGAAATATTACATGTATAACTTTTGAAATAGTGCCTAGAACCTAGCCATTATTGGTATTTTTATAGTTTAATCTGTTTTCTTACTAAAAGGTATGCATGATGGGAATTTGTGAGCATGCATCTCAAATAAATGCATCTTTCTTTATGTTATATTTATATCACTGTACTATTACATACGGGCTCCCCTAGTGGTACCAGTGGTAAAGAGCTCTCCTGTCAATACAGGAGACATAAGAGACAAGGGTTCCATGTCTCAGTCAGGAAGATCCCTTGGAGGAGTGCATGGCAACTCACTTCAGTATTCTTGCCTGGAGAATCCCATGGACAGAGGAGCCTGGTGTGTGCTACAGTCCATAGGGTTGCAAAGAGTCAGACAAGACTGAATCAACTTAGCACACTCTCGCACTATTACGTATCACATGTAAACTATAAAAATAGAAATTAAAATTGATGAGATAAAGCATTAAGACTTTTTGGATGCCAAGATACTGTTGTATACATATCTCCACTGGAAATTCTGGACACAACTGGTCTACTCTCATGCCCTATATTTTCTGCTATTGCTCCCTTCAGTTTTATTTCACAGTCTACCATCAACCACAAAAGGAGTGAAGGACAAGTTTTTTTCCTTTCCCAAAGCGATCATTCCTATGATAACACTGCCAACTTTAATTAAATTTAGTGGTTTAAAGTTCTGGTAAACTTACGACACATATCTTCAGTAATTAAGGATTTCCCCCCATCTGGCACCAGTGAAATTGTCCTGTGGTCTTTAGTCACAGGCTGTAACAAATTACATTGTGGCTCAGTAGTTAGAATTTTTTTATTGCTTAAATCTGAAGGCCATAATAGCTTTGCAGTGTCTTTTTTTTTTTAATGTTTTGTTTATAGATGGAAATGCATAAAGAAGTTCTTTTTCTTTTCATACTTTTTAGTTTGTCAGTGGAGACTTTTGCATGTGGTCCTAGTTACTATAGGGAACCAGAGACATTCCACTGAAGTCTTGGATGTACCATATGTCAGAGTCCCAGATGGGCTACAGATGATGTTTAAAATGAAGGTTGTCTTTGGATGGCTTTAAACTGAGACATATCAAACACGATTTATAAGATGGTTAATGCTACAGGGATCATTTTTCTCAATTTTTATGTGCTTATAGAAGTTGTTGAAGCACCTCCAAGATGATAAGCAATTATGAAATTTCAAATCAATTTTTTAATTTAAGGATTTAAGTGGGTTAACCCATTTTCATTTTAGTGCTGGTTCAGTTAACAATGACACAATAGGCATGAATGTATGCTGGGATTTATTTTGTAACTTGTCTCAGATATAATTTTATTATAAAAAGCAATTATTTTGGAAACTAGTCCTTGTCAGTCTCTTTGTTTGCAAATACTTTCTCCCTTTCTGTGGGTTGTCTTTTCATTTTATCTATGGTTTCCTTTGCTGTGCAAAAGTTTTTGAGTATAATTAGGTCCCATTTGTTTATTTTTGTTATTTCCATTACTCTAGGAGATGGCTTGAAATGATCTTGCTGCAGTTTATGTCAGAGTGTACTGCCTATGATTTTCTCCAAGAGTTTTATAATATCTGGTCTTACATTTAGGTCTTCAATTCATTTTGAGTTTTTTTTTTTTTTTTGTATTGTGTTAAAGAATGTTCTAATTTCATTTATTTACATGTAGCTGTCCATTTTTCCTAGCATAATTTATTGAAGAGACTGTCTGTCTTCTATTGTATAGTCTTTCCTCCTTTGTTATAGAATAGGTTTGCTGTACACCTGAAGCGAGCACAGCATTGTTAATCAACTCTGCTCCAATATAAATAAAAATGTTAAAAGTAATTATTACCTTTATTATGTGAAAAAGTGACAGTGCAAGTCATTCAGTTGTGTCTGACTCTTTGCGACCCCATGGACTGTATGGCCTGATTCTCTAGGCCAGAATACTGGAGTGGGTAGCCTTTCCCTTCTGCAGGGGATCTTCCCAATCCAGGGATCAAGCTCAGGTCTTCCACATTGTAGGCAGATTCTTTACCAACTGAGCCACAAGGGAAGCCCAAGAATACTAGAGTGGATAGCCTATTCCTTCTCCAGCAGATCTTCCCAACCCAGGAATCAAACGGGGGTCTCCAGCATTGCTGCTGCTGCTAGTGCTGCTAAGTCGCTTCAGTCGTGTCCGACTCTGTGTGACCCCATAGATGGCAGACCACCAGGCTCCCTCATCCCTGGGATTCTCCAGGCAAGAACACTGGAGTGGGTTTGCCATTTCCTTCTCCAATGCATGAAAGTGAAAAATGTACTGCACTAGAATTATTCTATAGTTTACCTATATTATTTAATAAATAGTATTCTGCTACATGTTACTTTAGATATAAAAATTTATGTCTTTCGTTTCTAAGTGTTAGTCACTCAGTCATGTCTGACTCTTCTGTGACTTCATGGACTGTAACCTGCCAGGCTCCACTATCTATGGGATTTTCCAGGCAAGAATACTTGAATGGGTTGCCATTTCCTTCTCCAGGGGATCTTCCTGACCCAGAGTTCAAACCCAGGTCTCCTGCATTGCAGGCAGATTCTTTACCATCTGAGCTACCAGGGAAGCCCTTAGTTAGCAAAGTCTCATTCAATTATTGTAATTTTAAATATCTAGGGGTTATACCATGAGAATTTATTAAAAAGGTAGAAGACATAGTACACAACTTATAAGTAAAAATCACAGAGATAAAATTCTTAGAAATAAACAATTAAATCTCAAAAAAAAAAAGTAAGTATACATAGCAATAATTAAGTGCAAAAATCAGAAGGGTGGTTGATTTAAAGAAAGTGAGTCGAGACTAGTCACTGAATATCTGAAGTTAGCTATGATTAAACTAGAATGACTTTATGATTAAGGAGGATTTTTTATGAGTATTCTCAAGGTTTAGAGAAGAGGAAGAAACACATTTTCCCACCCTTAAGAGAGTTAACATGACCTACAAGAGACTAGAATTAGGGGATGTCAGAAAGCTTCTTGGTTCAAGTCGTAAATTTGAGGAGACATTCATGTGTTGGATATTATTGGGTGTCAACTTGTACAAGCAAGCAGAAGTAAGCTATCTTACAAATGCTGATATTAGCCTGGGATATTCTCCAGTTAATTGTCTAGGTACCATATTGCAAACAATTTTGGGGGTTGCTGCTAAGCATAATAACTAACCATAAATGATGAGCCAATTTTGTTGGAGGAGATTAATGTAAGCCTAGGTCTGACCCAGTCCAGTATTCTTGCCTGGAGAATCCCAGGGATGGCGGAGCCTGGTGGGCTGCCATCTCTGGAGTTGCACAGGGTCGGACATGACTGAAGTGACTTACTAGCAGCAGCAGCAGCAGGTCTGACCCAGATAACCACAATCATGTGATCACTCTCCTAGAGCCAGACATCCTGAAATTCAAAGTCAACTGGGCCTTAGGAAGCATAACTATGAACAAAGTTACTGGAAGTGATGGAATTCCAGCTAAGCTATTTCAATAGTGAAAGTGCTGCACTCAATATGTCAGCAAATTTGGAAAGCTCAGCAGTGGCCACAGGACTGGAAAAGATCAGTTTTCATTCCAACCCCAAAGAAAGGAAATGCCAAAGAATGCTCAAACTACCGCACAATTGCACTCATCTCACACGCTAGCAAAGTAATGCTCAAAATTCTCCAAGCCAGGCTTCAACGGTATGTGAACTGTGAACTTCCAGATGTTCAAGCTGGTTTTAGAAAAGGCAGAGGAAGCAGAGGTCAAACTGCCAACAACCGCTGGATTATTGAAAAAGGAAGAGAGTTCCAGAAAAACATCTATTTCTGCTTTATTGACTATGCCAAAGCCTTTGACTGTGTAGATCCAATAAACTGTGAAAAATTCTGAAAGAGATGGGAATAGCAGACCACCTGATTCATCTCTTGAGAAATCTGTATGCAGGTCAGGAAGCAACAGTTAGAACCAGACATGGAACAACAGACTGGTTCTAAATTGGGAAAGAAATACATCAAGGCTGTATATTGTCACTCTGCTTATTTAACTTATATGCAGAGTACATCATGTGAAATGCTGGGCTGGATGAAGCACAAGCTGGAATCAAGTTTGCCAGAAGCACTATCAATAACCTCAGATATGCAGATGACACCACCCTTATGGCAGAAAGCAAAGAACTGAAGAGCCTCTTGATGAAAATGAAGGACAAGAGTGAAAAAGCTGACTTAAAACTCAACATTCAGAAAACTAAGATCATGACATCTGGTCCCATCACTTCATGGCAAATAGATGAGGAAACAATGGAATGAGTGTCAGACTTTATTTTTTTGGGCTCCAAAATCACTGCAAATGGTGACTGCAGCCATGAATGTAAAGACGCTTACTCCTTGGAAGAAAAGCTATGACCAACCTAAACAGCATATTGAAAAGCAGAGACATTATTTTGCCAACAAAGGCCTGTCTAGTCAATGCTATGGTTTTTCCAGTAGTCATGTATGGATGTGAAAGTTGAGCCATAAAGAAAGCTGAGCAGTGAAGAATAGAAGCTTTTGAACTGTGGTGTTGGAGAAGACTCTTGAGAGTCCCTTGGACTGCAAGGAGATCCAACCAGTCAGTCCTAAAAGAAATCAGTCCTGTATATTCATTGGAAGGACGGATGCTGAAGATGTAGCTCCAATACTTTGGCCATCTGATGTGAAGAACTGACTCATTGGAAAAGACCCTGATGATGCAAAAGATTGAAGGCAGGAGGAGAAGGGGATGACAGAGGATGAGATGGTTGGATGGCATCACCAACTCAATGGACATGAGTTTGAGCAAGCTTCGGGATTGCTGATGGTGATGGACAGGGAAGCCTGGCGTGCTGTGGTCCATGAGGTCGCAGAGAGCTGGCATGACTGAGCGACTGAAGTGAACTGGACTGAGGTCCCACTTTAAGAATAGCTTGTGTGGTAATTTTTTTTTTTTAATTGTGTCAACTATGTACTTGGTTGTTTGTCAAGCACCAGTCTAGGTATTGCTGGATATTTTTTTGATTAACATTTAAATCAACAAACATTGAATAAAGCATATTATTCTCCGTGAGGTGAATGGGTCTCAACCAATAAGTTGAAGATCTTTTGAGGAAAGAGTGAGGTCTTATGAAGAGGAAGAAATTCTACCTCTGCACGGCCTTTGGACTCAAGACTGCAAAATCAGCTCTTTCCTGGCTCTCCAGCATGCCAGCCTGTCTCACAGATTTTGGGCTTGCCAGCCTCCACAATTGTAGGAGTTAATTTCTTAAATGAAATCAATCTCTCTCCTCCCTTCCTGCCTCCTTTCCTTCTTCTTCCTCTTCTTCTTTGATTCCTCTTTCTCCTCATCCTTTCTCTTTCTCTACTCTCTCTCTTTCTCTCTGTAAATGCATCCTAATTGGTCTGAATCTCTCAAGAACTTTGACTAATACTGTTTCAGGAAGTTATGACCAACCTAGATAGTATATTCAAAAGCAGAGACATTACTTTACCGACTAAGGTCCATCTAGTCAAGGCTATGGTTTTTCCTGTGGTCATGTATGGATGTGAGAGTTGGACTGTGAAGAAGGCTGAGAGCAGAAGAATTGAAGCTTTTGAACTGTGGTGTTGGAGAAGACTCTTGAGAGTCCCTTGGACTGCAAGGAGATCCAACCAGTCCATTCTGAAGCAGATCAGCCCTGGGATTTCTTTGGAAGGAATGATGCTAAAGCTGAAGCTCCAGTACTTTGGCCACCTTATGCGAAGAGTTGACTCATTGGAAAAGACTTTGATGCTGGGAAGGATTGGGGGCAGAAGGAGAAGGGGAGGACCGAGGATGAGATGGCTGGATGGCATCACTGACTCGATGGACGTGAGTCTGAGTGAACTCCGGGAGTTGGTGATGGACAGGGAGGCCTGGCGGCTGCGATTCATGGGGTCGCAAAGAGTCGGACACGACTGAGCAACTGAACTGAACTGAACTGAACTGTTGCAGGAAGGGGGACCCCTTCCATGGCCCAAAACTGGGTTCTTGTCTAACACTCGGAAATGAATTGCCTGAAGAAACACATGTGCTGACAAAGCAAGAGATTTTACGGGAAAGGGCACCCAGGTGGAGAGAAGTAGGGTAAGGGAACCCAGGAGAACAGCTCTGCCATATGGATTGCAGTCTCGGGTTTTATGGTGATGGGATTAGTTTCCCGCTTGTCTTTAGCCAATCATTCTGACTCAGAGTCCTTCCTGGGGGTGCTGGCCTTGTTCAGCCAAGATGGATGCCAGAGAGAAGGACTCTGGGAGGTGGTTGGACATGTGGTGTCTTATTTTGATCTTTCCCAAATTCTTCGGGTTGGTGGTGGCTTATTAGTTCCATGTTCCTTATTAGGACCTCCTGTCATAAAACAACTCATGCAAAATAGTTACTCTGGTGCCTCGCCAGGGTGGGCGGTTTCAGTCAGTGTGCTTCCCCTAACAATACAAGATGTCAACATTAGCTATTACTCATGATGATTAATATTTCCTCAGAGGCACAGTAGGACTTTATCTTTCAGTAACCATACATGCTACTACCTCTATCTATTTGAGAAACAATGTCAAAAATGCAATCACAAAGTCACCTCTAAAAAATATATATACGTGTGTATGTGTGTCTTTTAACCAAATTTCTATATTTATTCATAGCATGTTCCATAAAAATTAATTCCTGGGAATTAAAAAAAATATTTTTTATTGTCTATCTATGTTTTTGTTATGTTTAAACTTGTGTGACACAGAGTAGAAGCATGTTATATTAATATTCACATTTTATTTAACTATATAAAACTATTTTTTCTCCTTTCCTTCCCCTACTTCCCCTTCTCTCCTTCCTTCCTTCTGTCTGCCCTTCCTTCCTTTCTTTTCATCAGCTCTCTAATAATATTTTGAGGCCTATTCATAATATTTTAATAAAGAATACTTTCACTGCCATTAATAGAAAACTATTTTAATCACACAATTTCCTGATTTTAGCTCATATTTAGGAAATAGTTCAGGAAAAGTGTAGAAGTACAGGTGGTCAAGCTTCAAAATTTTTATTCTACTAATAATATACAAGGCTCTGATTTGCTGCATGTATGTTAGTCATTCAGTCATGTCCAATTCTTTGCAATCCCATGGACTATAACCCGCCAGACTCCTCTGTCCATGAAATTCTCCAGGCAAGAGTACTGGAATGGGTTGCCATTTCCTTCTCCAGGGGATCTTCCCAACCTAGGGATCGAACCTAGGTTTCCTGGCATTGCAGGCAGATGTTTTACCATTTGAGCTACTAGGGAAGCCCAGTCTCTGATTTGCTACTTTATCCTTTATCTTCAAATTTATTATGTCTAACAATAGGAAATTGCTTATCTTCAGTGATTTCTGATCTACAAAATCATTTTTGATTACAAAAAGCCACTTGTGATCCACAAAGATGTTGATTTTATCATGGAGCCCATCCAAACCTAAAGAAACTTCATTGACATCTAAGATTACCTATGTCCTAGCATGAGAAGGGATAACAGCAAGTGGCCTCAAAACCCGAATGCTGCCTGGATTTCACTGAGCCAGTTAGGGAAGGCTTCTGTCTTGGGTGGCTCAAGTATAACAGATCAGTCCCGCAAGCTGATCAGGAGGATACTTTAAGCATGTTATAAAGAAGACAGCTCAATGAAAAGGAGATTTATTGATGAATGTTAATGCTTTAGTGATGGAATTTTTTCTTTATGGACAATCTTTTCAATGATAAGGATAACAAAATTACCATAATTCCATTCATAGCTAGGATAATTATTTCTATTTGGAAACTTGAAAAGATGGTAAAATAAAGGAAGAGAGATTCTTTTATAAAGTACAATAAAAGGGCCAAGACTGGGCCATGGCTCTGAAATGCATGGGAAAAATTAGAATCAAGATCATGAAAAATTCAGCAGTCTACACAGTATAAGCAAGAATAGGAACAGATCAGTGTAATATAATCATAATGTACTTCAGTACCATTAATGTGAGTTTCCCAGGTGGCACTAGCAGTAAAGAACCTGCCTGCCTATGCTGGAGACATAAAAGACGAAGGTTCAATCCCTGGGTCGGGAAGATCCTCTGGAGAATGGTATGACAACCCATGCCAGTATTCTTGACAGGAGAATCCCATGGACAGAGGATCCTGGCAGGCTACAGTCTCTGGGGTTGCAGAGTCAGACACGACTGAAGTGACTTAAGATGAACACGCACACCATGAATGTGTCATAAAAATTTTAAACAAAGATGACAAATAATGCTTTAGAAAAGTTATAAGTTGTTGATTTTGAAAAGTATTTTCAAAACTTTTATAATTCCAAATATTCTGCTCTCAGTTAGTTTTTCTGTACTAATTGTTGTCTTCTGCAACTTAAACCACATCATTAGTTTGTACACGAAATGAATGCCTAGAAAACATAAATGAGGTAGGACTGAAATAAGAAAAAGAAAATGAGTGAAGTATAATGTTTTATGACTTACAATGGAGTATAGGGCTACTTCTCTGAATATAAGTAGGTGAGCTACAATCCTTGAGTTAAAACAGCACTTTGAATTTTGCTGCACTAGAACTTGTCACATAACATGTGGTTCACTGAAGGTCATTCCCTCAAAGTACATGATGTGCTGTGTGAAGTTTGAAACTAGTAATCTTGACGGTACATAAAATGATAGGATTGAAATGTGGTCCGAACAAGATACCACAAGATGAAATACCAAAAAAAAAAGACATTAGCATAGTGCTGTTTGCCTTGGAATCACTCCTATATCTATTTACTTTAGTTTTTTTGTTTGTTTGTTTTCAAATAAACTATAACCCAGATACTTGAGTTAATTCAGTAGACTCTGCTTATTTGATTTTTGCAATATAAATAATTATAGCATAATTTTAAAATGTTTAAATTAGCCCAATAGGTGCAGATTAAGAAAATTTAAGGAAATTTCCTAAATATCTTTAAATTTACATCTTCTAGTGGAAGATGGAGGCTTCTTCCATGATGCTTTAGACTAGAGATTGATCAACCAGCAGTCTTCAAGTATAACTATGTAAGACTTTTAAAATAGAAACATTCCACATAAAAATCTGTTTTTCAAGCTTCTCTTAAAAACTGAGGACACCTTGGAAGCATCAGGCCTGCTTCTTTCCATGGCAACAGTCAGTCGTGGAACAGTAAGTCGTGACTGCTTTTAGACTAGGCAAGTGTTCTTCTACTGGCCACAGTACCACCTTCCCCAACTCCTGGCCCACCTCATGTAACTCCTATTTACCTTATTTCTATTGGTTTCTGAATTTTTGACTTAGTAAAGGGGCACGTTTTAGTTATTCATCACACGTTTTTTGAGGTAGAGTTGATAAAATACCAGTTTCAGGTGTATAACATAATGATTCAATATTCGTGAATATTGCAAAGTGCTCACTGCAGTTAGTCTGGTTAGTATCTGTCACCATACTTAGTTTTTTTTCTTGTCATGAGAACTTTTAAACTCTACTCTTTTAACAACTTTCAAACATAGTCCCCAAAGCATGACGGCATTAGCCTTCTAACAGTGAGACAGGCTGCCTCATGAGCTGGTGGGTAGCCTTGCTCTGAAGTGTTAAAGACGGTCTGAGTGTAGAGGGAATCAAGGAAAGTAGGTGTGAGACTTGGCTAGATGGCCTCTTAAAACTCTTCTCTGTACTCCTTTGATTTCGTTCATTAGCATAGCATCATTTTCTGAGAAGTGTTATTTTTTACAAATTTCACCTTTTTAAAATTTGTTTTACAAGAAAAATAGCAATTTTATATAATAAGAAATCAAGACATACAACTGGCATATTTTAGATAATTAATGGATGATGTCTATTCCTGGACCAAGCGCCTCTCTGTATAATGTATCTGTTCTTTCAGCGTTTGTTTATTGAGTTCCTTCTATGTGTTCAAGATTTTGGCAATGTAGGCTACAGTGAACAGACAAAATATAACCTTTTATGGGAGTTTGTATTGGACTTTAGAAAATAAGTATATAATTTCAGAGAGTGGCAAGTGCTGTGAAGAAAATTGAAACAGAGTGAGGTTGTGTGTGCTCTTTAGAAAAGGTGACTGAAAATACTTCCAAGAAAGAAATATTTGAGCAGCAAATGATTAGAGTGGGTTAGCTATGCAAGGACATAGGGTTAAGGAACAGGAATGAATCTGACTTCTTCAAGATACAACAAGAAAGCTACTGTAGATGTAGCCTAGAGAGCAAGAGAGAAGGGGCAAGAAATGAAGTCAAATTGTAGGGAAGGCTCTGAGTACAATGAGAAAACATTAGGCGATTTTAATCTAGGGAATGATGTGATCTGATTCAGGGTTTGAAGGGTTTCTATGGCAGATTTCGGAAGAAGGGACTGCAGGGGCAGAAGAGGACATGGATTACAGATGCCCCTGTAATCGAGTAAAAGTGAAAGTCCCACAGTCCTGTCCATTTGTGACCCCATGTCCATGGAATTCTCCAGGCCAGAATACTGAATGGGTAGCCATTTCCTCCTCCAGGGGATCTTCCCAACCCAGGGATCAAACCTGAATCTCTTGCCTTGAAGGCGGATTCTTTACCAGCACCAGGGAAGCCCCCTGTAGTCTAGGGTGGGTGGTAATGGTGAAATGGTGGGAAGTGATGATACAACGTTTCTAGTGAAAAGAGAACTGACAGGATTTGATGATGGGCTGAATCAGGAAGAGGGAGAGAGAGAAGAATCAGGAATGACTCCTACATTTTTGGATTGAGCAACTGGAGGAATGATTGCTGGTAACAGAAATAGTGTAGACTGGGAGAAGCAAGTTCTCCCAACAGAAACCAAGCAACATGTTAAATCTTTCCTGAAAAAGTCAGAGCATAAATACACAAGAGAAATATATTGAGTACTAAGCATGAATATACGTATCTTCACATGAAATAAATATACACACTCCCTCATCTTGGAGGACGCACAGTCTAGTAGGGAAAGCACATGTCAAAAAAGTCATAAAAATTTATATCCAATTGCTAGAGATGTGAACAAAGTGGGAGAGGAGGAGTTTTCAGATTCTCATTTCCTTATGATCTAGAGGTAAATAGCTTTAACATGGGCTCACTTGTATGTCTGGGGAATGGCTAGCAGCATGACTTATGAACATAAAAAGAAATTGTTAATCACTATCCATCTATTCTTTTTATGAGGAATAGACTGGATTTTATTTAACCTTTTCTCAGAGGTCTTATTTTCTCACATTTTAATCATTCCCACAGTTCTCTGGGAAATCACCCCTTTATATCACATGATGGAAAGAATATGGAGCATGAAAGAAATTTACCTCACTCTCTTTCTTCTACAAATTCTAATCTTGTTTTCACTCCCTTATCTCTCTTCTGTCTCAACAGCAACCAAAACCTACCAAGTGTTTCTTAAGAGGCTGTTCTGAGCCAAGTACTTGTTTCTTTCCACATTCTCTTTACTTTCTGGCACTTGAAACTTTGAGTATGCTAAAATTTCCAGCTGTTAGTTTAAAAGCATTCTTAGACTTCCTCTCTTCCTGACTCAAAGTTTGATTTTCTTCACCGTCTCCTATCTGTCTCTTTCATCTTGTTCTCCATTTCCACCTTTTTGCTTAACTCACTAGTAACCTGACACCCTGCCATGTTTTTACTTCCTATGATATAGCTCCCTCCCACCTCTCTCCCCATGCCTCTTTCCCATTTCTTCTTTAATTGGAACTTCCATATCTTTCTTGGTGACCTTTTTTTGTTTGTTTGTTTTTTCCTAGGCTGTTTCCTGTCCATATCACTTAATTCTGCTTTCTCTAACATGGTCTGCTGCCTACCATTTCTTCAGTAAGTCCATATTAAAACAAATTTATGTTTGAACTTCTTATGTAGCTTAAAATAGTTTGACAGTGTTGATTAGATTAAAGATGTTCCAAACATCATTATGAATGGTTAATCCTGCCAAACAGCAAAGCCTGCATTTTTTCCCTTCTTGCTCACTGGGGTTTCCATTGGTGTGTTTTCTTAAAAGAAAAAAAAAAATTGTGAACAACTGATCTACTTGTCTACTTGCCTGGTTTTAATTGGGCAGTGACTGAGTAAAGACTGTAATTATGTATGTTCTAGAAGTAGGTTAATCCTGCCAAACAGCAAAGCCTGCATTTTTTCCCTTCTTGCTCACTGGGGTTTCCATTGGTGTGTTTTCTTAAAAGAAAAAAAAAAATTGTGAACAACTGATCTACTTGTCTACTTGCCTGGTTTTAATTGGGCAGTGACTGAGTAAAGACTGTAATTATGTATGTTCTAGAAGTCCCAAATAAAAATCCAACTAAGTTGCTAAGTCACTTCAGTCGTGTCCGACTCTGTGCGACCCCATAGTCGGCAGCCCACCAGGCTCCCCCGTCCTTGGGGTTCTCCAGGCAAGAACACTGGAGTGGGTTGCCATTTCCTTCTCCAATGCATGAAAGCGAAAGGTGAAAGTGAAGTCGCTCAGTCAGGTCTGACTTAGCGACCCCATGGACTGAAGCCTACCAGGCTCCTCCATCCATGGGAGTTTCCAGGCAAGAGTACTGGAGTGGGGTGCCATTGCCTTCTCCGCCACCTAAGTTAGATTTAGAAAAGATAATGAGACAAAATGAAGACTCACATGAAGAGAAAAGCAAAGAATTTCCAAGGTCCTTACATGTCAATAGATATTTAAGAGCCCCTTATTGGAAGTTTCTGTCATTACAGATTCAGTAGGAATTATACTTCTTTGAAATTGAACAAGTTCCCTTTTCCCCTATCCACTGTTAGAAAGACTGAAGTCAAATTTGTGGCCTAAAGTAACTTCTCTTTCTTTCTTTTTCCTTTGACCCACTATCAGAAAGAACTGTTCAGTCCCCAGAGTGTTTCCTTTCCTTATCTACTGCCTATTTTTAATTTGTCATCTTGTTGCTTAATATTTATCTTTGTAAGCCACCCCAATTGTTTCTGATGGGAGACTGAAAGATGAGATAGAAACACCCTTCCTTATAAACACCCTTTCGAGCCATTTGGTGTCGCTCTTCACCCTGTTTCTACCTCAGTCTTAACTGACTAGAATATGAGCCATTTGGTTAGAAAAGCTGTCACATTTGGAAAGAAGCAGCCAGTCAGAGAGAAATTAAATTGTTTTTCTTTGTCTGCCTGCTGTTCCAAGTTTCTGCTGGCGTTGCCAGTCATTTGGAGAGAGAAGTGTGGGGCTTGTTCAGCTGTCAGTGAGTGTGAAGGAGGTTGGGTGGATGGAAGCCAGCCTCTCCTTTTTGCGGTGGAGTTAATTACTAAAGGCTGGATAGAACTAGGGGAGGCTCCACCAGGTCACCCTAGAGGAAACAGCCAATACTTCTGAGGAAAGAAAGCTTTGTCACTGTTGGGAAGCGGATGGCATTGCTCTCAGAGGCAAAGCTCATATTTCCCACTTTGATATCTCTGACACTAGGAGTCTTTGTGGGCAAAACAACTTTATTCTATTCACCAAAGCTGAATTTGTCATAAGGTTAGTTCAGGCATTCAATAGGGGTGAGATGCTGAAATAGTAAGAATTTCTCTGTGTGAATCAGTCTGTTGAGACGGCCCGGTAGTGTTGGTTCAGATCGCTTTGTATTTGTCTGAGAGTGATGGCGGAGATATTGAGAGGGTGGCTCTTAAATGTGGTGCGAATGAAGAAGGCGTAGATGGAGTGACTCTATGCTTGCCTGAGAAAAGTTATTAAGGGAAAAAACCAATCCTAAGAATGGTGAAAGATATATAAACCATGGAGCTCTCTATAAAATACAGAAAGTTAATATGTGATGTTTAAATTCAGAAGCCAGCTTGCCAAACATTCAGTGTTAATAAGCATATATTTCCAGACTTATAGCAGAAATAAGTGACTCAACTGATGAGACATTTATTTAGTGGCTTAGGACTATGACCCTTGGGAAAAGCACATGTTAGAGACAATAATAGGAAGAAATTTCTCTTTCCCCCATTTTACTGTTTATTTAGTGATTGCCTGTGTTACTATCTGTACTAAGGGCTTTGAATGCATTGTATTATTTACTACTTACAACAAGTTTATCAAGGCAACTCTTTGTCACCTCTGTTTTTTGAATGGATTTCTTCACTGAGACTGAGAAAATTAATGAAAAAACTTGTCCAAGTTTACACAGCTAGAAAATGGTATGGCGAGATTCAAACCTAGGCACTGCTCAAGTTATTTACCATTATACTGTACAGATTTCATTCAGGATGTGTACGTGTGTTCACTCAGTCATGTACAGGACCTTGCAACCCCATGAACTGTAGCTTGCCAGGCTCCTCTGTCTATGGAATTTTCCAGGCAAGAATACTGGAGTGGGTTACCATTTCTTCCTCCAGGGGATCCTGCCGACCCAGGGATTGAACTTGAGTCTCCTGAATCTCCTACACTGGCAGGTAGATTCTTTACCACTGTGCCTCTGGGAAGCCCTCATTTAGGATATAGGTGCAAAAAAGAAAGTGGAAAGTTATCTTATCTTCAAATCTGTTATTCATATAAAGACTAACATTTGAAAGGAATTACTGAGCCATTGACACATTTCTAAGGAACACAGAAGACAGAAATAAATGCCTCCAACATAGAACTTTGGAAGAGGAGGTCAAACGTGACTGCAACATAAAAACAGTTTTTGAGCAGATCTAGAGATTAGTAAGGTACCATATGATGTTTAGTGAGACCTAGTCATGTACTGGGCTCCTTTTCATCATATGTCCCTGGTTTAAAAATAAATTTTATTAGTTATTAATTTAATTCATTTCTCTGGATTTAATTTTTCTCTTTAAAAAAATAAAGGCAATAACTGTACCTACTTTGTAAGTTGTTGTGATGATTGAATGAGTTCATATAGTAAAAAATGGTCTGGCATGCAGTAAGTTTTCAAGTGTTAGCCACGACCACTGTTAGCATCATCATCTTGCTGAAATCCTTTTATTTCTCACACCCAGCTCTTACTACATGACAGGCAGTGTTGTAAGTACTTTATATTTATTAACTCAGTTCATGTTTGTAATGTACGTGTGGGCTTGTTATCATGTCCAGCTTAGAGTGAGATCATTGAGGCAGGGCTTAGACTCAGGATGGTGGGCTCTGAAATTGGCTTTCTTCATCATCACCCAAAGGCTTCTACATACTATAAGCAATCAGCCCAACTTCAGACAGCTACCAAAGGCCAGAACTGGAATTGGGACTAGTACTTTCCCATCATACGTCTAAGATTCTTCAGTTTTGGGGAGGTGTAATTTGGAGGCTGATTAGAGCTGAAAAACTGAAAGCAAGATACTGTCTACAATCAGAGATGCACTAACATTGCATTTCAGCACATGAATACACTTTAATGTGCCAAAATCAGACTTTCTGGGAAAGAGGAATTAAATATATAGAAAAAGATTAATAAATAAAATACTCAAAATAAAAATAAGTAATAAGAGAAATAATTTTAATGAAACAATATAAAATAAAAAATGGATCAAAAGAATCTAAAGAGTTTCCCAAATCTAAACCATAAAAGCTCATGTTAACATGGCAAAACAAATTGAGAATAAAATACTGAATTATGTTTGTTTGCTATTATATTTTATGTTTCCAATGATATTGAAGGAGAAAACATTTCTGATTGTAACAATTTTACAGAGATACAAAATAATTTAGCATTTTAATTTTTGATTTTTGACCTGATCAGTTTTTGTATCAGTTCATATTTATTGAAAGTAACTTCTATCTACCTTTCTGAAGATTCTAATAGGAAATGTCAGCTCAATTATCATTCACTGAATGTTCAAAAGACTCAGAATTTCATACCTTAAATAAAGTACCTACAAAAACCAATAATATGCAAATACGATCTTTTTACTCCAGGTTTCAGCCTCTCTTTCTTTCTTTGCCTTTCACTCTGCAAAACCAGGAAAGACTATTTATTAGGTCTTTTCCTTTGGATTGTTTTAGATGCGGAGGATACAGTGATACAAAAATAAAGTCAAACTGACTGCTTGCTCTCCTAAAATGAAGGAGAAAAATAAAACAATTACAAATGCCTGAATGCAAGATACCAACAACAAAAATGGTTGTAGTCATCTTTTTAATGCTGTAACTACTACTGAAAATGAGCTTCCTAAGTGGCACTGGTAAGGAATCATGCTGCCAGTGCAAAAGAAATAAGATATGCAAGTTCTGTCCCTGAGTCTGGAAGATCCCCTGGAGGAGAGCATGGCAATCCAATCCTGTATTCTTGCCTGAAGAATCCCATGAATGGAGGTGCCTGGCAACGTACAGTCCATAGGGTCACAAAGAGTTGGACATGACTGAAGCAACTTACACATACACAGACACACACACACACTTCTGAAAATAAGAATAAAAGTAATAGCAATGATAATAATAATACATGATAGGTAGTAGTAATTGAGGACTTATTCCTGTGAAATTCTGCTAAGCATTTTGTATGTATTATACATTTCAGTTCAGTTCATTAGCTCAGTCATGGTGATATCCAGAATAAAAGTGGAGTGATGGGAAAGGAGAGTTAATTTGGAAAAAAAGATGAAAATGTTAGTTTATAATAGGTTGAATTTGAGGATATAACAGGTCATACAAATGGAAATGCCTAGTTCAGTTCAGTTCAGTTGCTCAGTCGTGTCTGACTCTTTGTGACCCCATGAACCGCAGCATGCCAGGCCTCCCTGTCCACACCAGCTCCCGGAGTCCACCCAAACCCATGTCCATTGAGTCGGTGATGCCATCCAACAATCTCATCCTCTGTCATCCCCTCCTCCTCCTGCCCTCAATCGTTCCCAGCATCAGGGTCTTTTCAAATGAGTCAGCTGTTCGCATCAGGTGGCCAAAGTATTGGAGTTTCAGCTTCAACATCAGTCCTACCAATGAACATCCAGGACTGATCTCCTTTAGGATGGACTGTTTGGATCTCCTTGCAGTCCAAGGGACTCTCAAGAGTTTTCTCCAACACCACAGTTCAAAAGCATCAATTCTTTGGTGCTCAGCTTTCCTTATAGTTCAACTCTCACATCCATACATGACCACTGGAAGAACCATAGCCTTGACTAGATGGAACTTTGTTGACAAAGTAATGTCTCTGCTTTTTAATATGCTGTCTAGGTTGGTTATAACTTTCCTTCCAAGGAGTAAGCGTCTTTTAATTTCATGGCTGCAATCACCATCTGAACTGATTTTGGAGCCAAAAAAAAAATAAAGTCAGTGACTGTTTCCCCATCTATTTGCCATGAAGTGATGGGACCAGATGCCATGATCTTCGTTTTCTGAATGTTGAGCTTTAAGCCAACTTTTTCACTCTCCACTTTCACTTTCATCAAGGAGCTGTTTAGTTCTTCTTCACTTTCTGCCATAAAGTTGGTGTCATCTGCATATCTGAGGTTATTGATATTTCTCCCGGCAATCTTGAGTCCAGCTTGTGCTTCTTCCAGCCCAGCATTTCCCATGCTGTACTCTGCATATGAGTTAAATAAGCAGGGTGACAATATACAGCCTTGACATACTCCTTTTCCTATTTCAAACCAGTCTGTTGTTCCGTGTCCAGTTCTAACTGTTGCTTCCTGACCTGCATACAGATTTCTCAAGAGGCAGGTCAGGTGGTCTGGTATTCCCATCTCTTTCAGAATTTTCCACAGTTTATTGTGATCCATACAGTCAAAGGCTTTGGCATAGTCAATAAAGCAGAAATAGATGGTTTTCTGGAGCTCTCTTACTTTTTCCATGATCCGGTGGATATTGGTAATTTGATCTCTGGTTCCTCTGCCTTTCCTAAAACCAGCTTGAACATCTGGAAGTTCACGGTTCATGTATTGCTGAAGCCTGGCTTGGAAAACTTTGAGCATTACTTTACTAGCATGTGAAATGAGTGCAATTGTGCAGTAGTTTGAGCATTCTTTGGCATCGCCTTTCTTTGGGATTGGAATGAAAACTGACCTTTTCCAGTCCTGTGGCCACTGCTGAATTTTCCAAATTTGCTGGCATATTGAGTGCAGCACTTTNTGAAGCCTGGCTTGGAAAACTTTGAGCATTACTTTACTAGCATGTGAAATGAGTGCAATTGTGCAGTAGTTTGAGCATTCTTTGGCATCGCCTTTCTTTGGGATTGGAATGAAAACTGACCTTTTCCAGTCCTGTGGCCACTGCTGAATTTTCCAAATTTGCTGGCATATTGGTGCAGCACTTTCACAGAATCATCTTTCAGGATTTGGAATAGCTCAACTAGAATTCCATCACCTCCACTAGCTTTGTTCATAGTGATGCTTCCTAAGGCCCGCTTGACTTCACATTCCAGGATATCTGGCTCTAGGTGACTAATCACACCATTGCTATTATCTGGTTCATGAAGCTCTTTTTTGTACAGTTCTTCTGTGTATTCTTGCCACCTCTTCTTAATATCTTCTGCTTCTGTTAGGTCCAGACCATTTCTGTCCTTTATTGAGCCCATCTTTGCATGAAATATTCCCTTGGTATCTCTAATTTTCTTGAAGAGATCTCTAGTCTTTCCCATTCTGTTGTTTTCCTCTATTTCTTTACATTGATCACTGAGGAAGGCTCTCTCATCTCTCCATGCTATTCTTTGGAACTCTGCATTCAAATGGGTATATCTTTCCTTTTCGCTTCCTTTCTTTTAACAGCTATGTGTAAGGCATCCTCAGACAGCCGTTTTGCTTTTTTGCATTTCTTTTCCATGGGAATGGTCTTGGTTCCTGTCTCCTGTACAATGTCACGAACCTCCATACATAGTTCTTCAGGCACTCTGTCTATCAGATCTAGTCCCTTTAATCTATTTATCACTCCACTGTATAATTATAAGGGATTTGATTTAGGTCATACCTGAATGGTCTAGTGGTTTTCTCCATTTTCTTCAATTTCAGTCTGAATTTGGCAATAAGGAGTTCATCATCTGAGCCAGTCAGCTCCCAGTCTGCACAGTGGCTGCGATGGCCCAGAAGTGCTGTGGAGAGGAGCTACCCCACGTCCAAGGTAAGGAGCAGCGGCTGTGCTTCGCTGGAGCAGCTGTGAAGAGATACCCAGCATCCAAGGTAAGAGAAACCCAAGTTAGATGGTAGGCACTGAGAGAGGGCATCAGAGGGCAGACAGACAGAAATGACAATCATAGACAACTAGCCAATCTGATCACACAGACCACAGCCTTGTCTAACTCAGTGAAACTAAGCCATGCCGTGTGGGGCCCCCAAGACAGATGGGTCATGGTGGAGAGGTCTGACAGAAATTGTAGGGTCATTTTTAAATGGAGAAGGGGCTGATGGGAAATAAGAACTGGAGAAGGATTATCTGGTGATCCAGAGGTGATTACTCTCTCATGAGACAGTGGAAGCAGCAGCATTTATAAACTCACTGACTAAAAAGAGTATAAAAATGTGATGAGCAGAGGACAGACCCTTGAGGCACACAAAAGGGCAGGAATGATGAGTAACAGTTATCTACGAAGAGAGAAATAGGGCAGTTAGAGAACAAGAAGAGACCAAGAGAGATCTAAATGCAGCAAGGAGCTCAAGGTAAAGACGGAAGGTATATTTTGGCAGGAAAATGGCTACTGGTATCAAAAGAGTGCTTTATGTAAAATGGAAGCAAAGAGACTGCAGAAACCAAATGCAAGGGATGGAGTGGGGTGGGCAGGCAGGAAGTGGCCTCTGTCAGTACAAGGAAGCGGAGACAGGATAATAGCCAGAATGGCTAGGGGGCAGCTCCAAGAACAAAGTGGCATTGCTCAGTTCACGTCTAGTCTCTGGGTTCCAAAGACTACTGAGAAAGAAACTGGTGTTAGCTCAATGAAAAATTTCTTATGGAACACCGAAAAGATAACCTATTTTTCTACACCGTACTTGCCTTTCAGCATACAGCCTAACACCCACAGGAGACCTTGGTATTGTTTCTTGAATATGAAGTGAGAAACTCGTGCCCTCCAATGTGAACATTTCATTTTCCCATCTCCCTTCACATAGGGATTTATTTTTGCTGTCAGTCAGAAGGGAACATTATCTGCTGGTAGGTAGTAGGCTTTGATGGAGAAGGGAGATGAGACATACTCTGTCAGCAGGTTGCATTTGTATTAGGAAAATATCATTTTGGCAGGAGAGACACTGTAATTTGTCAAGCAGATTAATCTCTGGAGTGGAAAGTCCTAATCAAATGGTGAAGATTTTAATATATCTCTTGGATAGATAGGTTGGCTGCAGCCCTGTAACTGCTATGGTGTGAAAAGAGACTCAGACCATCTGCAAGAATCTAATGGATGGAAGTCATGATAAATTTGAAGAATCTGTATAATTAGGTTTGCTTAGTGTTGGCATGTTCCCACTTTTAGCAATGCAGCAGAACAAGTAGAAAATGCTCATTTAGAGCATAGTAGTCTATGTATATTACATTAAGATTCCTTTAATTTATTTATAGGTTGTGAATGGCTAGCAAACTAGAGAAATAATCAGAGTAATCTTCCTCTTTCACTCTAATTATATTTGTTATATTTTCAAAATAAACAAAAGGAATTGACAGGCAGAAAATTCACAATAATACACAAGAGCTAGAATTTTTCTTCAAACTTGTAAGTGGCATTCCAGTTGAAACCATATTTAATGGCAAGCTAATTCCAATTATACTCTGAAATTCTTGTCCCATTAGGGGGTCCTTCAGGAAATATATATTTTTTTAATTAATTTTTTTCTTACTGAAGGATAATTGTTTTACAGAATTTTGTTGTTTTCTGTCAAACTTCAACATGAATCAGCCATAGGTATATATATGTCCCCTCCCTTTTGAACCTCCCTCTCTTCTCTTTCTCCATCCCACCCTTCTAGATTGACACAGAGCCCCTGTTTGAGTTTCCTGAGCCATACAGCAAATTCCTATTGGCTATCCTATTTTGCATATGGTAATATAAGTTTTCGTGTTACTTTTTCCATACGTCTCACTCTCTCCTCACCTCTTCCTGTGTCCATAAGTCTATTCTCTGTGTCTGTTTCTCCATTGCTGTCCTGTAAATAAATTCTTCAGTGTATTTTTGAACTGATAGATGTACAAAAGCTGTGCTTTACATGCTAATACTTCTCCATATATTTAATTACAGGAAAGGTGGTAGAAGTGGTTCTAGAACACTGAGATATTTGGCTTTGGTAAAGCTTCATTTCATTATGCAAGGTTAGTACCAGCTTCTGTGTATCCTCATGGTAATTAGCAGAGTACTCTAAGGGTAGTAAATAGTCATAAAACATATTTCGCATATGAACACAAAGAATATTGTCATATTTTCAACTATAGTAAGAACAGTTTAAAAATTCCATAAAGAGAATTGGATAGAATTTAAGATTTCAATGCGTGCGTGCTTAGTTGCTCAGTGGTGTTCGACTCTGTGAGATCCCATGGAGGTCTCAATATATATTGCTAATTACAGAATGATTATTATCCAATTTCTAGCTGTTGATGACTTGTGTATATCTTGAATTACAATTTTTAATGATAAAAGATTATATCCAGTGTTTCCAGCTCAGTATAGTCAGAAAGGGGCCTCCCAGCTGGCGCCAGTGCAGAAGAGTTGAAAAACATGGGTTCAATCCCTGGGTCTGGAAGGTCCCCTGGAGAAGCTCATGACAACCTACTCCAGTATTCTTGCCTGGAGAATTCCATGGACAGAGGAGCTTGGTGGGCTATAGTCCATGGAGTTGCAAAGAGTCAGACATGACTGAAGCCACTTAGCACACACACATGCGCAGTAAGAATCATGACCCTATTTGAGAGAGTAACAGAGCTTCTGTTGGATATGAAACAGCCTATGGAAATACAATACATATGGCTGGATGCTGCCTAAAGTGTATGTAAACTGCCACTACTTTATCAAGTTGCAGTATCTCTCCTTTCAAAATCTTAGACAGCTTGTGCGTACCATCTGCTCTTTGTCTATATTCCTTCCGAGCTTTTCTTTAGCTGGAAGAGTGGTTCTTGAAATTCTTACAGTACTTTTCATACCGTTTGCCACATATTTTGAGAAGCATCTGGTTGGAAGAAGTCCTACTTTTTGTATTTGTTCCCAGCTGTCTAGTGTGTGCCATGTTTCTTGTGAATCTAGTTTTGTTCACTTTGGGGGTAAATGCTTTTGCATTTCCTTAAGTAAATATTTATGGTGAGACTAATAGCCCAAAGCAAGTTGCTAAGGGTTGTATAAATGAAAGACTCAGCATCAGAAAAACTTGATTAATTTACCTGACATCTAATTTGCACAAGGTTACCTGAAAATTGGTGTTTTTTCTTTTGCTTGATGATTTCAAGATGGACCTTGTCTCTTTAAGGGATCCTGGATACCTTGACTACTTTCTCAAACATCTGCTCCAGTTTCATCAGGAAGACTTTGGGCTAGCTATAATTCACATAGCTTTCCCTTCAGCAAACAAGGCACCTACCTGTCAGTAAGACAAATTTTCCAAGGAGCTAAAGAAATGAAGAGTGTTATAAAGGAGCTCTGAATGTTAATAGGGACAGGACTTTCAGTTAAGTGAGCTGTAGGATTGTCTGTTGCTATCTACTTTTTACTTATTTTTATAGCTTTTTTTTTGAAATAACACTCACGTTAAAATTTGGAAATTTAAAACACACAAAGAAGAAAATTAAAATCATGCATAATGCCTAGAAATAATCTCAATAGCTACTACTTTTGTGGTGTCACTATGAAATCAGTACCGTTTTAAGTGCTTCACTTCTATTAATTCTTTCAACTCTCATGATGATATCATGGTGGAAACTATCATACTCCTTGTTGTAGAGATGAGGAAACTGAAGCATAGGTTAAGTTACATGTCCAAGGTCACTTGACTGAGAGGTGGCAGAGAGATACTGGCAGTCTAATTCCAAGGTCTAACTCTTAATTGCGATGCTGCGTCATCGACTCTTATTTATTCCTATTCACACTTAAATGAAATTCCTTCCAGATTACTCCCAATCAAGTTTTTAAAACAAAATTGAAATCAGAGCCCGTTTTTAATTATTTGCCTTAATTTTACTTACTTAACCTTATAAAAAGTGTTACACTACACTACAGATGTTTGGTAGGTATCTTTGTAGTGAAGATGCTTTAAATTAGTAAAGGGCTTCCCTCATAGCTCAGTTGGTAAAGAATCCGCCTGCAATGCAGGGAGACCCTGGTTCGATCCCTAGGTTGGGAAGACCCACTGGAGAAGAGACTGGCTACCCTCCCCAGTATTCTTGGGCTTCCTTTGTGGCTCAGCTGGTAAAGAATCCACCTGCATTGCAGGAGACCTGGGTTCGATCCCGGGTTTGGGAGATCTCCTGGAGAAGGGAAAGGCTACCCACTCCAGTATTCTAGCCTGGAGAATTCCATGAGCAACTTTCACTTTCATTTCAAAGGTGCTGAGACCCCCGACTTCATTTTATCACCTATTTCTAAAAATTTGCTTTGCCTGTACAGCAGTAACATAAAACAGAAGAAAAAGTGCAGGAAGCCAAGTTGGTGCAGGTCTGAGTGAACTACCTTTGGTCAGTCCTTTAGCCATTTTAAGTCTCAGTTTCTTCCTCTATAAAATAAGGATAAGTATATAGGGCTATAGGGTTGCTATGATGACTAAACATTATGCATGTGAAGTGTGCTTACTAGGGTATGTGTAGCCATTTATAGACGTCAGTGGTTGCTTTTAATGGTAACAATAATAATGATCATGTCCAGCTACAATTGTCAATCCTTAGAGGACATTCTTTTAGTCGAGGGAGGAGATAAGAGAGGTTTATCAAAGAAATGAAATCAGAACTCTGTCACTGTCAGGAACTATTGAAAAATCCTTTAATAATGGTGATGGAAACACTGAAAACATTATCAGCATAAATAAGATTTCCATGTTACTTCCTTCTAGACTTTTGTCTATTAAGTTTTCTGTTTGTTTTTTTTTTTTTTTAATTTTGCCATTTGACTCCTTTCTATCCTAAGGTCAATGAATTGCTAAGTCGACTGCTTTCATTTTCCTCTCCTTTCTTTTTTTTTTCTTTAATTATATGTATATACACAATTAAATATTTATATATACATTAATATATAAATACATATTTAACACCAAAAACATTTTATATTGGTATATAGCTGATTAACAATGTTGTTGATAGTTTCAGGTTCCTCTCCTTTCAATTTGCTGTTTATTCTTTCATTTCTCTCCCTTCTACTTGGTTACTTGCTTGCTTCAGTTCAGTTCAGTTCAGTTGCTCAGTCGTGTCCGACTCTTTGCAACCCCGTGAATTGCAGCACGCCAGGCCTCCCTGTCCATCACCAACTCCCAGAGTTCACTCAACTCAGGTCCCTCGAGTCAGTGATGCCATCCAGCCATTTCATCCTCTGTCGTCCCCTTCTCCTCCTGTCCCCAATCCCTCCCAGCATCAGAGCCTTTTGCAATGAGTCAACTTTTTGCATGAAGTGGCCAAAGTACTGGAGTTTCAGCTTTAGCATCATTCCTTCCAAAGAAATCCCAGGGTTGATCTCCTTTAGAATGGACTGGTTGGATCCCCTTGCAGTCCAAGGGACTCTCAAGAGTCTTATCCAACACCACAGTTCAAAACCATCAATTCTTTGACGCTCAGCCTTCTTCACAGTCCAACTCTCACATCCATACATGACCACAGGAAAAACCATAGCCTTGACTAGACGGACCTTTGTTGGCAAAGTAATGTCTCTGCTTTTGAATATGCTGTCTAGGTTGGTCATAACTTTCTTTCCAAGGAGTAAGCATCTTTTAATTTCATGGCTGCAATCACCATCTGCAGTGATCTTGGAGCCCAAAAAAATAAAGTCTGACACTGTTTCTACTGTTTCCCCATCTATTTGCCATGAAGTGATGGGACCAGATTCCATGATCTTAGTTTTCTGAATGTTGAACAATGTCTCACTTTTCTCTTCTCTTTCCCATGTCATTGTACTAAGTGCTTCTGCTTGTAGCCAAATCTGGTCCTGGGTGGGGGACTGGAGTCTTGCCATGGACCTTTGAGAAGTGCCTGTTTTCCCCTATTCTCTCCCTTTGCACAGAACCACATCCACACGGTTTCAGGTACAGAAACCTGGACAGTTGAGGTGGAGCCCTTCAGACAAGGAGATCCTGATTCCATATTCATAATACTGCAGCAATCTGCAACCTAAAACCATTAAGAACCAAGTTGCTAAATGAACTGCTTTGTAACTGACCTGGCTTAACCACTTAAGAAGGAGATAATATTCAAAATGTGAATAAAATGATAAAGAGGGTAGATTGTTTTTAAACTACCAGGCTCTTCTAAAATTGGTTGAAAATGTCTACAAAAATCGCACTGATGATATTTTATTGAAACTCTCTAATTCTCCAGCTTTTGCCATCTTTGGAAATTGTTGGTAGTAGCTCAGCACATACTGACAAATTTTTGTATTTTCTTTTAATGTGGGGCTTGGCACTTACATTAGAAATCTTAGCAAGACTGAAAGGCAGATCCAGCTGAGGTGGAATACCTGCCTTATAAACTTGTTATGGAGATATTCTTGAGAATATGTGAAAAAAGTACCTATATTCTGAAAAGATATCATCAGCCCCTGCCCACTGCCTTAAATTCATGTTGCTCTGTCCAGAGAAAGTACCATAGAAAATTCTGCAGTGGATAAGTCTAGACAAAATATTTTTGGACAATTTGAGCATATCCCTCCGGATTAAAGAGTGTTGCAAGGGGTTAATTGGACTCAAAAATCCCTCCCCATGAGGTTTGAGAGTCTGTGATATAAATTCCATCTGTTACTTGAAGCAGTTTATGGGTTTGGCAATATGATGTGTTGGCTTGACAATTGTTTAAAAAATCCCTCTTAGTCTGATACAGGTATAATTTTTTTTATAGTATCCAGATTTATTTTCCTCAACATCTAATTTTAAATTAGAAACCACTCCAGCTCCGTGTCTGGGATACCAAATTTGTTCTGAATGTGAATACTACATAGCCATCTCTTGACCAAAGAGGTGTAAGTTTCATACTGTAGTGGGAGTAGAACATTCTTCCTCAAGTTTAATGCTATGAGAATTGGAATGTTATAAATAGTGAAAGTCAGACCTGAAATATTTCCTGACTATACTTTCTCTGATTCAAGGGATTATCTACAAACTGCCTTCAGTTCGCAGAATCTGAGATGGTCTCTAGGCTTATGCAGACCATGTGCTCATTTTCCAGGATTAATTTTCATAGAGATAAAACCAGATTTAAGAAAGAACAGAAGTAAATACAATCTTAAATAATTAAAATTGGGAAAAGTCAGCTTTCACCTCAAGAGGGTGAATGTTGTCCTAGTCATGGAAAGGCGGGATCTGCTTCCCTCTGGCCCTTTCCTCCCCACGACCCTGGTTTTGAATTTTATACAAAGGGCTTGTTGTTATTGTTCAGGTCCTAAGTCATGCCTGACTCTGGGCAACCTCATGGACCATAGCCCGCCAGGTTCCTTTGTCCATGGGGTTCTTCAGGCAAGTGTACTAGTGGTGGTGATGGTGGTTTAGTTGCTAAGTCATGTCTGACTCTTGTGACCCCGTGGACTGTAGCCTGCCAGGCTCATCTGTCCATGGGAATTCTCCAGGCAAGAATTCTGGAGTGGGTTGCCATTTTCTTCTCCAGGGAATCTTCTGGGCCCAAAGATCAAACCCACATCTCCTACGCTGGCAGGTAGATTCTTTACCACTGAGCCACCAGGGAAGCTCACAGAAAGGGATACCTTGGCTATATTCATTTATGGATAGGAAATGCCTTTAGGTCTGTCTGCTTCAGCTTCCTGATGCTCTATGAAATAGTTGACTTTTTAAAATTTATTTATTTATTTTTTAATTTTACAATAATGTATTGGTTGACTTTTTAAAATTAATTTTTATTTTTTAGTTTGTTTTGCTTTACAATACTGTATTCATTTTGCTATACATTGACATGTGGCAGTGTAACATGTATGATATCATAAGTGAAACGAATCGCCAGTCCAGGTTTGATGCAGGATGCAGGAAGCTTGGGACTGATGCACGGGAATAATCCAGAGAGAAGGTGTGGTTGACTTTTTATCATGCCTCCTATCCTCTTCTATAGACCTGTTTGATTATATGATTAGGTTATACACTTTTATTCTGACCTGCTTCACTTTAAATTCTACTTCTAATCTAATAATTTTCCCTGGCTCCACACTCCACCACTGCTGGCAAGGAAGGGGCTGTGTTCCTCCAGTCTGCACTAACTGCTCAGGAAACTTTCTATCTGGGTGGATAATAAGTGCACCAGCTTCACTTGTATGAAGAAAGAGATTGGACAACTTTCCCTAGTTGCTGGTCAGCTCGCAGAGAAGACAGAGTTCTTGGTCTATGAATACATTGCACCTACTTACACTTGCCTAGTCTACCAACAGAAGATAAGAAGCTTTAGGCCTTGCTCTGCATGGAAGGAGATGTCATTTCCCATTATTTAGAACTAACATAGCAGATTTCTGTCTCCAGAACAAGATGATGATGACCTCAGTAGCCTGAGCTAGTTTTGTGGACCAAGTAAATAAACCTGAGATATCAATTTCTGGGAAAAAAAATATTTGACCCTAACCTTTATAGACACATAGGGAAACCCTATTTAGGACTAATGCCCATGGCACTCCTGTCCCCTTCTAGTCATTTTGACTGACCTTTTCTTCTTTAGATTGTAATTTGACACTAGAAATATTTCCTCGCCCTTTGTTCCAGGATTTCAGATTAATAGGTTTGGACTGCTTAAAAAAAGAATACAGAGTGTCCTTAACTCTGTGAAGACTATGAGTTAGCCTCTGGAGCTGCTCCTTGCTTTTGTGAATGCCTGATCTCCTGGGCTAATGTTTATTCCACCAGCTGCCCTTTTTTAACATGCCCAGCCTCCCAAGAGCCAGATAAAAAAGCTCTATGTCCACCTGCTTTTCCACTCAGAACTGTCTCCTGGCTCCATTTCTCATCATCTCCTCCAAACTGCTTTCTTATTAGCTATCAGTCTCCATGTTCTTTAAATGTCACTAGGCTCCCACCATTGCTAGTTCTCCTTTGAAATGGCATCTTGATTTCATGCTGCTGCTGCTGCTAGGTCGCTTCAGTCATGTCCGACTCTGTGTCACCCCAGAGATGGCAGCCCACCAGGCTCCCCCGACCCTGGGGTTCTCCAGGCAAGAACACTGGAGTGCTGGATCTCATTAAATATGCCTTTGAGGGAGAGTTTTGGTAAATACCTCCATCCAAAGGCTTCAGATCCATGACATTATAGCTATATCTTGGCTTTCCTGTGACTTTAGACACTAACTGAATGCTGTGTTCTTTGCTGGTTAACTAAAAAATTCTAGTGCTGAAAAATCATGTGGCATTTCCTGCCTCTAGATCTAAGTGACCATCTAATCAGGGCGTTGATTCCATGTGATGAGTTGCATCTAGTGTGAACAGACATTAAGCTTCCATGTGGCAGGGACTTCCTTCCTTCCTTTCACTTTTAACTAACTTAATTCCTCTGTTTTTAAAAACTGAAATATAGTTGATTTACAATATTATATTAGTTTCAGGTGTATTACATAGTGATTTCACATTTGCATACATTACACAATTAGCATCAACCTAGTTATCATCTATCCCCATATAAAATGATTGCATTATTAACTGTATTCCTTATGCTGTATATTATATCCCATGGCTTATTTATTTTCTAACTAGTAGTCTGCACCTCTTAGTCCTTTTCACCTATTTCACTCAACTCTCACCCCCTTTCTCTCTGGTAATCACCCACTTGTTCTCTATATCTGTGGGTCTGGTTTTGTTTTTGTTTGGGTCTGGTTTGTAGAACCACTAGATTCTACATCTAAGTGGTTATATTGTATTTGTTTTTTTGTTTTTTGGTCTGGTTTATTTCACTTAGCATAATGCTGTCTAGAGCTATTTATGTTCTTGCAAATAGCAAGATTTCAAGTTTTATGGCTGAGTAATATTCCACTGGGCTTCCCTTGTAGTTCATTCAGTAAAGAATCTGCCTGCAGTGCAGGTGACCCAGGTTCGATCCCTGGGTTGGGAAGATCCCCTGGAGAAGGAAATGGCACCCCACTCCAGTACCTTGCTTGGAAAATCTCATGGACAGAGGAGCCTGGTAGGCTGCAGTCCATGGGGTCGCAAAAAGTCGGGCATGACTGAGTGACTAATACTATTTAGGACTTCCCTGGTGGCTTAGACAATAAAGCGTCTGTCTACAATGCAGGAGATCCGGGTTCGATCCCTGGGTCGGGATGATTCTCCTGGAGAAGGAAATGGCAATCCACTCCAGTATTATTGCCTGGAAAATCCCATGGACAGAGGAGCCTGGTAGGCTACAGTCCATGGGGTTGCAAAGAGTTGACACGACTGAGTGACTTCACGTCAATATTCAATTTTATATATTATATAAACATCTTCTTTATCCATTCATCTAGCAATGAGCATTCAGGTTGCTTCCATATTTTGACTACTATAAATATGCTGCAATAAACATTGGGGTGCATATAGCTTTTCAAATTAGTGTTTTTACTTTCTTCAAGTAAATAATCAGAAATGAAATTGCTGAATCATATAGTAGTTCTATTTTAACTTTTCTGTGGATCCTCCATGCTGTTTTACACAGTGGGTGCACCAGTTAAGTCCCCTTAACAGTGAATGAGGGTTCACTTTAGTCCACATTCTCACCCTTGCCTATTATTTGTTGTCTTTTTGGTGACTGCCATTCTGAAATGTGTGAGGCAGTGTCTTATTGGGTGTTGATGAGCATTTCCCAGGTGAATAGTGATGCTGAACAACTTTTCATGTGCTTGTTGGCTGTGTACATGTCTTCTCTAAAAATTTCTGTATTCAGATCCTGTGCTCATTTTTCAGTTGGATTATTTGGAGTTTTTGATGTTGTTTATGTGGATTCTTTGTATATTCTGATCTGATATATTGTTTGCAAATTTCTTTCATTTAGTAGGCTATCTTTTCATTATTTTGATGGTTTCCTTCCCCATGAAAAGATGTTTAATTTGATGTAGTCCTGTTTATTTTTGCTTTTGTTGCCCTTGCCTGAGGAGATATATCCAAAAAGAAATATTGCTAAGACCAATCAGTGCCCAGAATTTCCTCTAGACATTTCATGGTTTCAGGTTTTACATGTAAGTCTTTAATCTTTTGAGTTTATTTTTGTATGTGTTATGAGAAAGTACTCCAAGTTGATTACTTTGCATGTAACTTTCCAGTGGCATCCCAACACCACTTATCAAAGAAGTTCTCTTTTCTCTATTGTATATTATTGCCACCTTTGTCATAGGTTTAATTGACCACATAACTATGGACTTATTTCTATTCTTTTCCACTGACCTATGTGTCCTGTTTTTTTCTTTTCTTTTTTTTTTTTTTGGTGCTAATACCATAATGTTTTGATCACAATCAGTTCATTCAGTTTCTCAGCTCTTTGCAACCCCATGAATTGCAGCACACCAGGCCTCCCTGTCCATCACCAGCTCCCAGAGTTCACCCAAACTCACATGCGTTGAGTCAGTGATGCCATCCAGCCATCTCATCCTCTGTCGTCCCCTTCTCCTCCTGCCCTCAATCCCTCCCAGCATCAGGGTCTTTTCCAATGAGTCAACTCTTCACATGAGGTGGCCAGAGTATTAGAGTTTCAGCTTTAGCAATGAACACCCAGGACTAATCTCCTTCAGAATGGACTGGCTGGATCTCCTTGCAGTCCAAGGGACTCTCAAGAGTCTTCGCCAACACTACAGTTCAAAAGCATCAATTCTTCGGCACTCAGCTTTCTTCACAGTCCAACTCTCACATCCATACATGACAACTGGAAAAACCATAGCCTTGACTAGATGGACTTTTGTTGGCAAAGAAATGTCTCTGCTTTTGAATGTGTTATCTAGGTTGGTCATAACTTTCCTTCCAAGGAGAAAGTGTCTTTTAATTTCATGGCTGCAATCACCATCTGCAGTGATTTTGGAGTCCCAAAAAATCAAGTCTGACACTGTTTCCCCATCTATTTGCCATGAAGTGATGAGACCAGATGACATGATCTTCATTTTTTTAAATGTTGAGTTTTAAGTCAGCTTTTTCACTCTTCTCTTTCACTTTCACCAAGAGGCTCTTTAGTTCCTCTTTGCTTTCTGCTATAAGGGTGGTGTCATCTGCATATCTGAGGTTATTGATATTTCTCCCAGCAATCTTGGTTTCAGCTTGTGCTTCATCTAGCCCGGCATTTCAGATGGAAGTTCGTGACATTGTACAGGAGACAGGGATCAAGACCATCCACAAGGAAAAGAAATGCAAAAAGGCAAAATGGTTGTCTGAGGAGGCCTTACAAATAGCTTTGAAGAGAAGAAAATTGAAAGGCAAAGGAGAAATGGAAAGATACACCCATCTGAATGCAGAGTTCCAGAGGATAGCAAGGAGAGATATGAAAGCCTTCCTCAGTATCAGTGCAAAAAAATAGAGGAAAACAGAATTGGAAAAACTAGGGATCTCTTCAAGAAAATTAGAGATACCAAGGGAACATTTCATGCAAAGATGGGCACAATAAATGACAGAAATGGTATGGACCTGATAGAAGCAGAAGATATTAAGAAGAGGTGGAAAGAAGACACAGAACTATACAAAAAAGATTATGAACCAGATAACCATGATGGTGTGATCACCAACCTAGAGCCAGACATCCTGGAATGTGAAGTCAAGGCCTTAGGAAGCCTCACTATGGACAAAGTTAGTGGAGGTGATGGAATTCCAGTTGAGCTATTTCAAATCCTAAAAGATGATGCTGTGAAAGTGCTGCACTCAATATGTCAGCAAATTTGGAAAACTCAGCAGTGGCCACAGGACTGGAAAAGGTCAGTTTTTATTCCAATCCCAAAGAAAGGCAATGCCAAAGAATGTTCAAACTACCACACAATTGCACTCATCTCACATGCTTGTAAAGTAATGCTCAAAATTCTCCAAGCCAAGCTTCAGCAATACGTGAACTGTGAACTTACAGATGTTCAAGCTGGATTTAGAAAAGGCAGAGATATCAGAGATTAAATTGCCAAGATCTATTGGATCATCGAAAAAGCAAGAGAGTTCCAGAAAAACATGTACTTCTGCTTTATTGACTATGGCAAAGCTTTTGACTGTGTGGACCACAAGAAAGTCTGGAAAATTCTTCAAGAGATGGGAATGCCAGATCACCTGATCTGCCTCTTGAGAAATCTGTATGCAGGTCAGATAGCAACAGTTAGAAGTGGACATGGAATAACAGACTAGTTTCAAATAGGGAAAGGAGTACATCAAGGCTGTATATTGTCACCATGCTTATTTAACTTATATGCAGAGTACATCATGAGAAACACTGGGCTGGAAGAAGCACAAGCTGCAATCAAGGTTGCTGGGAGAAATACCAATAACCTCAGATATGCAGATGACACCATCCTTTGTCAGAAAATGCAGAAGAACTAAAGAGCCTCCGATGAAAGTGAACGAAGAGAGTGAAAAAGTCATGTCAAACATGACTGAGCAACTGAACTGATACTGATACTGACTGCTGTTAAGAATGTAGTGAAATAGGTATTACACTTATGGAAGTATCAAGTGATATATGAAAATATTGATCACACAAGGTTGGAAATGCAGACAAGTAATTATCTAAAGGAGACAGACATTAATTTTATATTCAGCAAAAATAAAGGAATTAGAAAAATTTTTTAATGAAGTAGAACTTAATATTTTAATGTGTAATATGATTATTAAAATGTAAAATACTTGCTTCTTGTAACAGTTTAGTATCTGAGGCTTTTCATTACTGGAAAAACCTTTGCTATCCCCACTAAATTCTGAGAGCAAACTATGGTTACATTTGATATAATAAACTAACAAATAGTGTAGAACTGTTTAGTCTGTCTATAATCTTTGAATTCCTTGATGTAAACTTAGAGAAAGCAGGACAGGGCAGTGAATGGTGGCTGGTCTCTAAGGCAGGAGATATGAGTTCTATTCTAGTCTGCCACTTATGGTATTACCTTGTACATATCAATTTCTCACTCTGAACTCTAATTTATAGCCTAGAAGATCATCAATAAATGTTTGTTGCTCAAGTTACTTGTCCAAGGCCACACAGGCATTGAACCTTGGAACATGTGAGTTTTGGTGAATTTAGGCTGGCTGGAAGATAATCAAATTTAGAAAGGGAGAAAATTCCAATTAGAGAGAACAGTGTGAAGAAAAATGATGACATTCAGATCACATGTGAAGCTGGTTTATGCAACCAGTACAGACAAATATACATAATATCTGAGCATATTAGTAATATTTTATAATATATTTATTATAATATATAATATCTCAGCTTTCTTTTTATGTATTATAATATATATCTAAGCTTTCTTTCTATTATTGTTTTATAATCTAATTGCTTATACATTTTCTTATTTGGTCTTCTTGGAAGATCTTTGGAGTTTGAATGAATACTTACTATCATCCTCTCACACTCTGAATTAAAATTAAAAAATTTAAGATACTCTTTCCTAAGTAAGTATTAAGTCAGGAAATTCAGATAGGCACCTCATAGTAATTTGATGGAAAATATTGAAACCGATGGAAAACAACTTAAAACTCAGCACATGAAGGTAATGGAGAAGCAGAGGCATACTCCAGAGAAGTGATTGACAGAGGAGGAGACTGTTAGTGCAAGTTTATATTTTTGTTTTTGTTTTGGCTACACTGTGTGGCTTGCAGGATCTTAGTTCCCCAGCTAGATTCTGAATCTGGATACTTGGCAGTGAAAGCCCTGAGGACTGACCACTGGACCACCAGGAAACTCACTCAGTGCAGATTTATATAAAAGATATTTGCATACAGGGGGCTCAAGGTCAGAATCTAGGATGGTGGAAAGTAGTAAAGGAAAAAGATACTCTCCAAGCAGCATCTAGAAACTGGGTGGTAAATTTATCTACCACAGTTCAGAAGGAAGCAATGAAACATGCAGAACATTGAAAGAGAGGATTGACTTGGCACTGTTGTAAACCTCAAACTGATGATTTTGCAAGATTTTGTTTCTACCTTAAGGCAAGACCACACCTCAACCACCTCATACAGACAAAAATCTTCCCTTAAAAGACTTCAAGAAGAGGTTTCTCAATTGTATACACCTCAAATAAGTCTTTGTTGGGCCAAGATGGGGTTGGAATGATCTGAACTCTGTCTGCCTTTTCTGCCTGTTCAGCCAAGTAAGATTTTGGAAACTGACTCATGTATGGTTGCTGCTGGACATCAGAGCCTTGTCAAACCAAGAGAGCTCTGTATGGAGGCTCCAGGGTAGAGCAGAGTGGGCCACATCTCTGCTTCCTGGAGGCACAGCTGATACTTCTGTATATATAAAAAAGCAACCTCAGGTATCTGAGATCCTCCGATTCCCCAGTCTATCAACCCCCTTGGAAGGTACTTTAACAAAAAGTTGTTGTTTAGTTCCTAAGTTGTGTCCAACTTTTTTTGCGACCCCATAGATTGTAGCCCACAAGCTTCTCTGTCTCTAGGACTTCCCAGGCAAGAATACTGGAGTGGGTTACCGTGTCCTTCTCCAGATGATCTTCCTGACTCAGGGATTGAACCAATGTCTGCTGCATTAACAGGTAGATTTTTTTACCACTGAGCCACCAGGAAAACCCGAACAATATGGTCACTTAATTCTACAAGTGGGCAGAGAATGCCAGGTGGTATAGACATGTTTTGAAAATATGGTTTTTAAAAAAATTTAAACATATATATATATATATATTTGCATAGAGTGAAAAAATCAATAGGGATGAAATAAACTTTTAAAGTGAGCTTTAATAATTTCTTTATGACTATTTATATATACAAAATACACACACACACAGATTAGAAAGAGGGCCCACCTGTGTGCTAATTGGACATGTGCTCAGTGATCTATGAGGTCATCTCCCATTTTTGTATTAACTTGGGGGCAGATAGGGTGAGATTACTGGTGTTATGCCACCCATGAAATCCTTGATGAATCGTATAGGAATTTTCTCAGTCTTTTCCTAAGCTAGTAGAAACTCACCAAGCAGGTAATTTGACAACCAAATTTCTCTTTTCCTTTAGGATCACTCTTATCCTTTACTCAAAAATTTCTGGAAACATTCCTATTCACTTGAAACAACAGTCTTTTCATTAGTTGGCTCCATGAAGAAATACTCTTCCTGGAGTAGAAGTAGATTAGTTATGTTTTTATTCAACACCAGAACAGAAGTCATATTAGGATTAAATAGCCAAGCAATAGTTCTTACTGATGACCTGATTCTTTTGAGATTTCTCAAGTAATTACATGTTGCTTCATATTTCCTCAAAAAAACCATTCATCCCACACTTTATCATGGGCCAGAGATTGAGAATTCTTTGGAAATTGTGTAGCTACATGGAAGTTTTAATATTAATTCCTCAATATGATGTATAAGGGATCTGAAAAGTTTCCATGTGGAAGTTCTATTATTTCTGATGACTAAACATTTTACCATGCAAGAGACACCAATCCATTAGAAGAAATGTAGGTGGTTTTGTCTGCTTATTTCTGGAAAATTTTTTTAGAGCTGGAAGCAACAAAGTACATACAAACTTAATAATTCTCTCAATGTTTTCAGAAAGTTTTTATAGTTTCTATGAGTTTTCTCAAACTATTTCCCCCAAACACAAATAAAGCCCAAATTACTAACGAGTTAGAACTAGCTGTTGATTTTTTCCTTCATATAAGAGACTCTTTCATTCTCCATTTAGATCCTTCCAAAGAACTTATAAATATCTGTGCTGTGGCTAGCTACCAGTATAACGTTCTGTATGGCAGCATAAGTAAGGAGGTAGAGAGAGAAAGTATATACAAGTTGCTCTGATGTGGTAACTGCATTAAGTGAAGTTCCCGTTCATCAGGTGATGAAATAGCATTTACCCTTTAACTTTCCCTATAAATAGGTTAGCTGTGGGTCAGTTCAGGTCAAAGCCCTACTAGGTCTAGACTGACATCCTTTCTAACTAAGGTTTACTATAAAAGTGGTGGCTCTATAAAAGTCCTTAAATATTGATTTATTTGAGTAGTGGACATTGATGCCTAGTTTCCTAGAATGTAGTTTTCCTTTTGCTATGATGTCTGCTCAAAGTAGTTTGGCCATTAATTTTATTTTGACCATTTTTCTCAAGTTTGCCCTCTTCCAATCTGAGGTCATGTGGTGCCATTGTCTTTGATTTCTTGGCAGTAACATAGGATAGTAAAGAAAACATTAAATCAGAAACTGGGAGACTTGAGTGTCCCTTCAAGTTTTGCCATTACCAACTAAGTGAACTTCAGGGTAATCACCCAATTCTCCTGTGTCTCTATTCTTTCATCTGTAAAATGAGGATGCTGAACTAGATGGCTTTCCCAGTAATCAAGTTCTATGAGCAGGCACTATTTTACCCCACTCTTTGTTCCCATGTTTTGTGCTGTGGCAAATTTTCTCTTGTTATTTTTCAAAAGTAAGATGATAAAAGTAATGCATACATTTAGTGTAACAGGTGGCACAGTGGTAAGAATCTGCCTGCCAATGCAAAAGACGCAAGTGATGCAAGTTCAATCTCTGGATTGGGAAGTTTTCTGGAGAAAGAAATGGCAAGCCATTCCAGTATTCTTGCCTGGGAAATCCCATGGACAGAGGAGCCTGGAGGGCTATAGTCCAGGGGATCGCAAAGAGTTGGACATGACAGAGCACACACACACACACACACACACACACAGAAATTAAAGAAGGCAATTACCAAAATAATTCCTACCCCATCCAAAGATAACTACTGTTACCATTTGTTGTATTGGGTGTCAGTGTTTCTCTTTTACATATGTATGTATTTGACTTCCATTTTATAATATATGTGTAAGTATATTTTGTAGGTGAATAAAAATATATTTACAAAATGTGTGATAATACTAAATATATATAGTCTTATATGCTACTTATTTCACTTAACAGTAATACTCTTCAAGAATTTTTTTTCAAAATATTAATTTTAATGTCTATAAAGTATACAGGGTCTCAATAGAAAAAAATCTAGTAAGTTTTCACTTTAATTATGATATTGCTATATAAAAAATTCATTAAAAATCATTTCTATTTATGTTAGACACAGGTTATTTCAATTTTTGTCTATTATGAATAACACTGTCTATTATGAATAACCTACTCACAATGAATGTCATGACCTTCCTGATGATTACTTTAGGAGAATGTATTAATTATCTTTTGCTGCATAACATATTATCCCCAAATTTTATGTATTAAAATAGTTAAAAATATTTACTGTCTCATAGCTTTTGTGGTCAGAGAAGGCAATGTCACCCCACTCCAGTACTCTTGCCTGGAACATCCCATGGACGGAGGAGCCTGGTAGGCTGCAGTCCATGGCGTTGCTGAGAGTCGGGCACGACTGAGCGACTTCACTTTCACTTTTCACTTTCATACATTGGAGAAGGAAATGGCAACCCACTCCAGTGTTCTTGCCTGAAGAATCCCAGGGACAGAGGAGCCTGGTGGGCTGCCATCTATGGGGTCTCACAGAGCAGACACGACTGACGCGACTTAGCAGCAGCAGCTTTTGTGGTTAGGAGTTTGGGAGCACCTTGGCTGGCTGGGTTTGCCTCATGGTCTCTAAATGGTTATAGTTAAGTTGTCAGCTGGAGCTGCAGTAATCTGAAGGCTTGACTAGGCCTGGTGGATTTGCTTCCACGGTGACTCACTTTCATCGCTGGCAAGCTGATCTTGGCTATTGACAAAAGACCTTGGTTCTTCATTAGTACGACTTTTCATGGGCCGCTTGAGTGCCTTCACAATGTGAAAGCTGGCTTGGTCAGGACCAGTGAACTAAGAGGAAGTACGGCAGAAGCCACAATGTTTCTTATGACCTAACCTCAGAAGTCATGCTCCATAATTTCTTCAATACCTCATTTATTATGCAAATCACTCCGTTTAATGTGGGAAGATATCAACATCAGAAGATGACACTCACTGGAAGCCATTTTAGAGGCAGGTTATCATAGATATTAACAGATTCCCTAAAGTGCAATTATGGGATCATCCGTTCTGTTCAGTCGCTCAGTCGTCTCCGACTCTTTGCGACCCCATGAATTGCAGCACGCCAGGCCTCCCTGTCCATCACCAACGCCCAGAGTTCACTCAGACTCACGTCCATTGAGTCCGTGATGCCATCCAGCCATCTCATCCTCGGTCATCGCCTTCTCCTCCTGCCTCCAATCCCTCCCAGCATCAGGGTCTTTTCCAATGAGTCAACTCTTTGCACGAGGTGGCCAAAGTACTGGAGCTTCAGTTTTAGCATCATTCCTTCCAAAGAAATCCCAGGGTTGATCTCCTTCAGAATGGACTGGTTGGATCTCCTTGCAGTCCAAGGGACTCTCAAGAGTCTTCTCCAACACCACAGTTCAAAAGCATCAATTCTTCGGCACTCAGCCTTCTTCACAGTCCAACTCTCACATCCATACATGACCACAGGAAAAACCATAGCCTTGACTAGACGGACCTTAGTCAGCAAAGTAATGTCTCTGCTTTTGAATATACTATCTAGGTT
>SJXQ01004406.1:95898-162783 GCA_006408695.1 Aepyceros melampus | reverse complement strand
GCTAGCTGTCTGAGCCCCACAGTGCAGCCCCAAGCCAAACCACCCTGGATGGAGCCCCTGGCCCACAGTCTGTCAGCTCTTGGCCTTTCCCCTGGCCTGGCCTGCAGCTTAGAGTAGGCACCTGAATAGTTAAGCATTTGCACCTGCGGATGCACTTCCCGGGGAACAGAGCTATTCCTATAAGTGTTTCCAATTGAGCAAAGTGCTCCTCCTGACCATTAGTTACTCCTAGCTCCCAGGGGCATAGCTAAGGTGGGCACACTCAGGTTAAGTGCCTGGATGGTTTGCACTGCTCACACGCTGTCTCCTAGGATGTCTGGTGTTTCACGCTGAGCACCTATCTTAGGCCTGGCACACACACAGACCCTCCCCCCCACACACACACATACAGATGACACAAGTACACACGTGTGCACACACATATGCAACACACAGAGACACAAATGCAAACAGGTGTTTCAGAGACTGAAGAACCAGTGGTTCGCATGAAATGCATAGATTTCTTTAATTCTCACAGGAAAATGTTCATTGTGATCCTCAGATATGAAATATAGAGCCCAGCTTTCATGAAGGAGAAGAATGCCTTGATTTTGATACAGGAGCTATAGAGAACTCCATATTTCATGGCGGACAGTTCTTGTTTCATACCAGAGAAATACAAAGAATTAAGTATTTCACAAAGAAACAGTGGTGCCCAGAATTTCATTGATGAAATAGAGATAATTCCAGTTCCATATTGGCTCCCCAGGTCTTAATTCCACACTTCACGTCAGTAAAATTTCATTGAGGTTTTCGTATAGGAAGTGTATACAATTTCAGAATTCAAGAAGGGAATTGTATGCTCAACTTTTCGTATCTAAAATATATAGAATTCCCCATTCAGGTAGGAAAACGTGCACAGGTATACGTCTGTGAAACAGACATGATTCCATGGATGGGAAGAAAATGATAAAAGTAGATTTTCAACCATGAGATCTCAATTTCCTATTTCAGGTAGAAACATCTGCACCCATGTTCTCACATGTGAAATAGAGAAAATTACGTATTTATGCAGAAAAGCATCATCTTTCAGGTTTTCATCTGCACGAAGCAGGGCATGCAACGCAAGTGCTCTGGAACAATCCAGAAGAGTGTAGGAAGGGATTTGGAAGCGGCTCCAGGATGGGTAGTACCCCTGTACACTTATGGCTTATTAATGTTGAGGCCTAGCAGAAACCATCACAATATTGTACAGTAATTAACCCCCAGTTAAATTTTAAGAACTACTGTGTTTTACGAAAAGTAAAAGAAGAAAGGGACTCGACTGCTCCATGGTGTCATACATGGGAAGGAAATCCAAAGTTGACGGGATGTATGTACACCTAAAATTGACTCAGTGTGACATATGTACAACAGAAACTAAAGCAGCAGTGTTATGCAACTATAGCCCAAATATAATTGTTGGAAATATGTTACATGTCAACTGTAATTGCAGCCGTGAATAAATAAATGGTAGCAACCCGTTTGCAGTATATGTCCTTGAAGGACATTATGCTAAGTTAAATACTTCAGTTAGAGGCAGACAAAAGCTTTTACATCACATGACATTGGAAAGCCCATATCTGTGTGTTATAGAAACAGAGTAGAATGTAGTCATCAGGCTAGTGCAACTGGCCCATGATGGCCCAAGTTACGAACTTTTAGGAGCAGCTAAAAAGCCTCTTGTTGAAAGTGAGAGAGGAGAGTGAAAAAATTGGCTTAAAGCTCAACATTCAGAAAACGAAGATCATGGCATCTGGCCCCATCACTTCATGGGAAATAGATGGGGATACAGTAGAAATAGTGTCAGACTTTGTTTTTTGGGGCTCCAAAATCACTGCAGATGGTGACTGCAGCCATGAAATTAAAAGGCGCTTACTCCTTGGAAGAAAAGTTATGACCAGCCTAGATAGTATATTCAAAAGCAGAGACATTACTTTGTCGACTAAGGTCCGTCTAGTCAAGGCTATGGTTTTTCCTGTGGTCATGTATGGATGTGAGAGTTGGACTGTGAAGAAGGCTGAGTGCTGAAGAATTGATGCTTTTGAAGTGTGGTGTTGGAGAAGACTCTTGAGAGTCCCTTGGACTGCAAGGAGATCCAACCAGCCCATTCTGAGGGAGATCAACCCTGGGATTTCTTTGGAAGAAATGATGCTAAAACTGAAGCTCCAGTACTTTGGCCACCTATGCGAAGAGATGACTCATCAGAAAAGACCCTGATGCTGGGAGGGATTGGGGGCAGGAGGAGAAAGGGACGACTGAGGATGAGATTGCTGGATGGCATCATGGACTCAATGGACGTGAGTCTGAGTGAACTCCAGGAGTTGGTGATGGACAGGGAGGCCTGGTGTACTGTGATTCATGGGGTCGCAAATAGTCGGACATGACTGCGGGACTGAACTGAACTGAACTGAGTCACAGATTCAATAAGCTCATCAAGGAAGATACTGTAATAGAGGCAGGATGGAAAACAGAGCAGCAGGCCTCAGCCCAGGACCGTTAGGGAAGTTAGAAAACCCCAGACCACCAACAGAAAGCCTCTCAGCACAATGTATGGAAAGATATATTATAGCTTTCCCACAGGGCCACCTAGACCCTTGGGCCTTGGGCTGGATAATGAACTGTGGAGCTTGGACAAGCTTGAAGACAGGCTGTGTCCTGCAGAGTCCCGGAGCCCTTGCTGGATCCACTCACTGGCCTGGCCCAGGTTTGAGAGCCTCCACATTCAAAAAGTTGTGGCAATGTCCGTGGGTCACAGTGTACGGGACCCAGCTCCCCATTTGGGTAGACTGAGGAGGCTGAGTGTTTAGCTGCATGCTGGCTCCCTGGTTCCCTCTTTGAAGGTGGCTGGGCAGGGTGTGGGGGCCTTGGTAAGGGAAGGGCACAGAGAACTGAGATCTGCCTCTTCCAGCTGGGACTGGGCACTGCTTGAATTAACAAGATTGGGTGCTAGTTGAGTGCTCTCAGGCAGGATAACCAGGCTGTACAGAGACCCCTCCTTGCAGCCAGGACCTTGGAAGGTAAAAGTCAATCTTCGGAACCTCCTTTCAAGGAATAGGCAATACTATTTGTCTCCCTTGAAGATTACAGGACACAGTTAGCTGACCACCGCCTTACATCAAGAACACGAGATCTTACAGCAAGAAGTTTGCAACAGCTGATCACACCACTCCCTCACGTTTCCTTTATGGGACCTTTGCTGAAAGCTTTGAGGGAGTTTGCGATTTTTCTTTCCATTGACTTGGGCTTTTATACTTTTTTTTTCATACAAGCATTGAAAATCATAAGCACTTCTACATATGCATCTCACGAATTCAGATATGCTGTGGTTTTATTCTCACTCAGTTACAGTATTTTACAATCTTTCTTTTCTTTTTTTTTCTTTTACCTCATTTTAAATTTTTATTTAACATACCAAGGGTAGTTTTCATAGAACTAGAACCAATAATTTCAAAATATGTATGGAAGTCCAAAAAACCTCGAATAGCCAAAGCAATCTTGGAAGAATGAAAGTGGAGGAATCAGCCTGCCTGATTTCAGGCTATACTGCAAAGCAACAGTCATCAAGACAGCACGGTACTGGTAAAAAGTCAAAAACATAGATCTATGGGACAAAATAGAAAGCCCAGAGAGAAATACACACACCTATGGACACCTTATCTTTGAACTCCCTGGTGTTCAAGGTGGTTTTAGAAAAGGCAGAGGAACCAGAGATGAAACTGCCTACATCTGCTGGATCATGGAAAAAGCAAGAGAGTTCCAGGAAAATATCTCTTTCTGCTTTATTGACTATGCCAAAGTCTTTGATGATGTGGATCACAATAAACTGTGGAAAATTCTGAAAGAGATGGGAATACCAGACCACTTAACCTGCCTCTTGAGAAATCTGTATACAGGTCAGGAAGCAACAGTTAGAACCGGCCATGGAACAACAGACTGGTTCCAAATAGGAAAAGGAGTATGTCAAGGCTGTATATTGTCACCCTGCTTANATGGTTTCTCATATGTACATGGTGATGGTCAAAATCTTTCTTTTGTTTTTTTTTTTTTGAGAATAGAAAACATATCTCTTCTCTCTTAGTATTTTTATTAAGAATCAAAGTATAGTTTTTCTGTACAGGTAACATTCAAACTAGGTTGCTTACGGGAACCTAGTTTGAACCTACCAGTTTGGGTAGAAATGTTAAGACAAAGAAATAGTAAGAGGTGGATAAGAGAGGAACAACTTGTAAGACATTTCCACTGTAGCTGTTTCACACACACGCACACACACACACACATATATATAAATATATAAATAAATATATTCAGTAACTCTTTGGTGAATAATTAAATTGTTCATTTTATTTGCAGAAAATTCAGAAAAGTGTTAAGAGAAAAAGTGGTTGACCAGATGCAACCACTTGATAACACTTTGATGTTTTTCCACCTCAGTATATTTTGAACATAGTACAAAACAAGTTCTGCCTTAGCTTTGCTCACTTAATATTATGTTGCAAAAGTTTATCTGTCAGTAAAAATCCTTTATGAACATTATTTGTAATGACTACATTATGTTCCATTTTTTGGATCTATTATAATTTTTAAGTTTTTCATTTAGATTTCTATGTATATGTGTATGTGTTTATTATGTATGTGAAATATGAATGTGTTTCTGGAAAGACCTCTATCCCAAGACTTTAGCAAAAGAAATGTCAAAATAGATTCTATGAGATCACATGGATGCAGAGGGTAAATGGCCAGCTTAAGTTTCCAGGAGAGCTGAAAACAGAACCAAGGCCTCTTGTTCTGTGTCTGATACTCTACTCAGTGGCTTCAGCTCCAACTCCTGCTACTGACATCCTATCCCACACTTCTGAGACTGTCATTTGGGGGCTATTGATCTGATGGGTGATTCAGCCTGCAGCAAAGGAACATAAGTGAGAAAATTGCTGTCAAGATGAACTGTGTCCCTGGGGTGTTGCTTTCCCTGCTTGAGCCCTCAGAGACACAGTGGAGGGTACAGGCAGGAAGGTACACTGCTGGCCTCTCTCAGTGAGAAATGAAGAGGGAAAAATGGCCCTGGAGCAATTACCACTCTTAATTGCTTTGAAATGGACAAGATGCTTTTCATGGAGTGACCCACGACTGAAAACCATCCATTTAGTTTATAAATGAAACAGAGGAAGATGGACATCCCCATTTCTTAGGTAATCAGTACAGATTGTTTTCAGGAAGGTTAAAGAAACCACTAGGCAACAGGATAGAACAGGAACCTCACCACTGTCCAGCTGAGAAAATGACAGATTTGTGCCATCATTCTCTTTCTGTCTGGGGTTATTATCCTGCATCTTTCCCTCTTTCCAAGAATCATGATCCAGCAAGATGTGATTTTGGAGGTCAAAAGAACACAGAATAAAGTAATTGGTTTGTTCTTTTTCTGTATATATTCATTGTTTTTGTCTCCTGAAAGGAGACAAATATATAGCTTGTCACAAAAATTATAAGAAATCTTCCATAGTGGCAAATTTATCTCATGTGAGAATTTTTGAGAATTGAATCATTTCCTCACTAATCAGGATAATAAAATAATGGTTTTCAAAATTCCGTGTTTTTAAGGGGAAAAAAATGGGCTTCAACTATAATACAATTTGTATTCACCGGCATTCACAAAAAAGAGCATCTGTGTGTGTGGAAAGTGGAAAGTGTTTACAGTGAATTATCCCTCACAAAACCCACCAGAAAATCAAGTTTAAGTTCCCCTGAAGTCTCTTTGGATTGTTCCAGATCTGAGAATGAGCCTTTGACTAAAACTCCTGATTGGGCATCATGAGAATGGGTCTCTTTCTGACAGGGCTTAAAACAATTATTTTTTTAATTTGAGTACATTTCTTTACAATGTTGTGTTAGTTCCTGCTGTACAACAATGTGAATCAGCAATATGTAAATATATCCGCTCCCTCTTGAGCCTTTTCCCTGTCCCACCCTCTCAGTCATCGGTCATCGCGGAACACTGAGTTGAGCTCCCTGTGCTATGTAGCAGCTTTCCGTTGGCTGGTGTTTTACACATGGTAGTGTATATATGTCAATGCTACTCTCTCAGTTCGTCCCACCTTCTCCTTCCTGCTCTGTGTCCACAGTCCACTGTGTACACCTGCATGTTTATTCCCTGACAAGGCTGTTTGAAAGGCTGCTGGTGGGAATTTAAGGTATTTTCCTAAAGTCAGTGAGACAATACTCTCCAGGCTGTGACAGCTTGATTTCCACACATCATCCTTGGTGGCCTGAGGAAGTCTCACATTGTCTGTTGTATGTGCCATGGCCTGGGTGGCTCAAGAGCCTAAGAGTAATGCCCTGTCTTCTGTCTCATATGAAAGCTTATATGATGGGAAGACAAGGAATCATCATCATCTTTATCTTTTCCAGCCTCATGACCATCTCTAACATCATCATCATTGTTAGTCACCAGTGAGTACTTCATCACAGTGTAATTCTTAAGATGTTAAAATCATGATTCTCATACATAATGTAGGCCTATGTCAAGTTTTATTTAATGCAATTAAGAAAGTGCCAATAGCATGACAGAATAGTTTCAAAAGAGAACAGGAGAAACTAGAGCTTTATTTTTGTCTTTTTAGTTGGTAGAAATACAAAAAAGAATGCTGAGATGATTGCCAAATTAGAAACAAAACTGATTCACCTCTCATAGAAGAGTAAAACCATATTAAACCCATATATTGGGATTTCCTTCGCTAAGAAACAGAAAGTAAGACAATCATACTCTATTAGTTTTCTAGGGCTGCTGTAACAAATTACCAGAAATACTATGGCTTAAAACAACACACATTTATTCTCACCTTCCTTGAGGTTGGAAGTCTGAAATCAAGGTGCTGGCAGAGCCATGCTCCCTCCTAAAGAGTCTGGGGAAGAACCCTTTCTTGCCTTTTTCTAGGCAGGGCAAGTTAGTTTCTGTTTATAGAAGCATTCCTTAGTATTTCTCAGCTTGTGGCAGCAGAACTCCAGTTTCTGCCTTCATTTTCACTGGGGATTTTTCCTCTTTATCTCTGTTTCCTCCCTTCTGGGAAAACACCAGTCACCCTAAATCCAGGATGACTTAATATCAGGATCCTTAATTAATTACATCCACAAGGGCCCTGTTTCCAAATAAAGTCCCATTCTGAGGTTCCAAGGGCTTCCTTGGTAGCTCAGATGGTAAAGAATCTGCCTGCAAAGTAGGAGACCTGGGTTCCATTCCTGGGTCAAGAAGATCCCCTGGAGAAGGGAATGGCAGCCCACCCCAGTACTCTTGCCTAGAGAATTCCATGGACAGAGAAGCCTGGCAGACACAACTGAGAAACTAACACTTTTGGGGTTCCAAGAAGATGTGAGTTTTTTGGGGAAAGTATTCAATCAACTGCTGCTGCTACTGCTAAATCACTTTAGTCCTGTCCGACTCTGTGTGACCCCATAGATGGCAGCCCACCAGGCTCGCCTATCCCTGAGATTCTCCAGGCAAGAACACTGGAATGGGTTGCCATTTCCTTCTCCAATTTATGAAAGTGAAAAGTCAAAGTGAAGACGCTCAGTCGTGTCCGAGTCTTAGCAACCCCATGGACTGTAGTCTACCAGGCTCCTCCGTTCATGGGATTTTCCAGGCAAGAGTACTGGAGTGCAGTGCCATTGCCTTCTCCTTCAACCAACTATATATATCTTAACAGCTTTTTGTGTAATAAAAATGTTTGCATGTTAAATAGTTATGCCAACACACTTGGATTCTCTTACAAAGTCAGATAGCTCTGAGGCTGATTTGTTTAAAAAACATCACTAACAGGTAGAATAGAAATGGCAACCCACTCCAGTATTCTTTCCTGAGAATCCCATGGACAGAGGAGCCTGGTAGGTTACAGTCCATGGGGTTTGCAAAGTCAGACATGACTGAGCAACTGAGCATGCACACACAGGAGAGTAGAAGATCACATCTTTTAATTTTTTTCTTCAAGTTTGGAGAATCTTTCTTAACAACTTTCATAAAAAATTCCTATTCCTTGCCAAGCTCTGTGATTCATGATATTTATATATTATCTCATTTCATCCTCACACTTACCAAGTAGGTTTTGTTACCTGTATTTTCACAGAGGCCTACAATTCTTCGGCGCTCAGCCTTTTTCACAGTCCAACTCTCACATCCATACATGACCACAGGAAAAACCATAGCCTTGACTAGATAGATGGACCTTAGTTGGCAAAGTAATGTCTCTGCTTTTGAATATGCTATCTAGGTTGGTCATAACTTTTCTTCCAAAGAGTAAGTGTCTTTTAATTTCATGGCTGCAGTCACCATCTGCAGTGATTTTGGAGTCCCAAAAAATAAAGTCTGACACTGTTTCCACTGTTTCTCCATCTATTTCCCATGAAGTGATGGGGCCAGATGCCATGATCTTCATTTTCTGAATGTTGAGCTTTAAGCCAACTTTTTAACTCTCCACTTTCACTTTCATCAAGAGGCTTTTTAGTTCCTCTTCACTTTCTGCCATAAGGGTGATGTCATCTGCATATCTGAGGTTATTGATATTTCTCCCAGCAATCTTGTTTCCAGCTTGTGTTTCTTCCAGTCCAGCGTTTCTCATGATGTATTCTGCATAGAAGTTAAATAAGCAGGGTGACAGTATACAGCCTTGACACACTCCTTTTCCTATTTGGAACCAGTCTGTTGTTCCATGTACAGTTATAACTGTTGCTTCCTGACCTGCATACAGGTTTCTCAAAAGGCAGGTCAGGTAGTATGGTATTTCCATCTCTTTCAGAATTTTCCACAGTTGATTGTGATCCACACAGTCAAAGGCTTTGGCATAGTCAATAAAGCAGAAATAGATGTTTTTATGGCACTCCCTTGCTTTTTCAATGACCCAGCGGATGTTGGCATTTGATCTCTGGTTCCTCTGCCTTTTGTAAAACCAGCTTGAACATCAAGAAGTTCATGGTTCACATATTGCTGAAGCCTGGCTTCGAGGATTTTGAGCATTACTTTACTAGTATGAGGCTATGGTTTTTCCTGTGGTCATGTATGGATGTGAGAGTTGGACTGTGAAGAAGGCTGAGTGCCGAAGAATTGATGCTTTTGAACGTGGTGTTGGAGAAGACTCTTGAGAGTCCCTTGGACTGCAAAGAGATCCAACCAATCCATTCTGAAGGAGATCAGCCCTGGGATTTCTTTGGAGGGAATGATGCTAAAGCTGAAACTCCAGTACTTTGGCCACCTCATGTGCAGAGTTGACTCATTGGAAAAGACTCTGATTCTAGAAGGGATTGTGGGCAGGAGGAGAAGGGGACGACCGAGGATAAGATGGCTGGATGGCATCACTGACTCAATGGATGTGAGTCTGAGTGAACTCTGGGAGTTGGTGATAGACAAGGAGGCCTGGCATGCTATGATTCATGGGGTCGCAAAGAGTTGGACATAACTGAGTGACTGAACTGAACTGATACCTGAGGCACAGAGAAGTTGAGCAACTTGCTTAAGGGTGCACAGCTAGTAAATGACAGTTTTTAAAATTTGTACAAAGCCCTTAGCCCATTACTCTTTTGGCTACTCGTTCTTTTCTTTAAGTCAATTTAGATAAAGGTTTCCATCTTCTTCCTTTCACAGAAGCTGAGTGACTATAAACAATCAATAGCTTTTCCTTAAGTGTGATGTTATTACTGAGGTAACCTCTCAGTGGAAGAAAGATCACAGTTCATGACACTTAGATGTTTTCTTAGATCGAGATAGTCCCAAGGATATTCCTAAAGAAATATTAATTGAATTGTTTTACCTCTTTCTGCTTTTAAAAAAATATATAGATAATGCTGAATTTTTGGAGATTTTTGAACTCCCAGAGTTTTTTTTTTTTGAAGGTTTTTAAAAATACCTTTTTGCTCAGTCCACAGTTAAGTAACATACAGTAGTAGAAAGGCATGCTTGTGATACTTGGTTTGAATGATAATGCATCCTGATCTACTAAGAGCACTACACATTTTCAGTTCAGTTCAGTTCAATTGCTCAGTTGTGTCCAACTCTTTGTGACCACATGAACCGCAGCACACCAGGCCTCCCTGTCCATCACCAACTCCCAGAGTCTACCCAAACCCACGTCCATCCAGTCAGTGTGCCATCCAACCATTTCATCCTCTGTCATCCCCTTGTCCTCCTGCCCTCAATCTTTCCCAGCATCAGAGTCTTTTCAAATGAGTCAATTCTTCGCATGAGGTGGCCGAAGTATAGTGTGTGTTTTAATTTGGAAAATGAAGGCAATGGCACCCCACTCCAGTACTCTTGCCTGGAAAATCCCATGGATGGAGGAGCCTGGTGGGCTGCAGTCCATGGGGTCGCTAAGAGTCGGACACGACTGAGCGGATTCCCTTTCACTTTTCACTTTTCTGCATTGGAGAAGGAAATGGCAACCCACTCCAGTGTTCTTGCCTGGAGAATCCCAGGGACGGGGGAGCCTGGTGGGCTGACGTCTATGGGGTCGCATGGAGTCGGACACGACTGAAGCGACTTAGCAGTAGCAGTATTGACTTCAGGTTGTGATTTTTGTTAGTAGGTTCAGTGAGGACATTTTTATAATATTTTATAAAGATGAGCACCTGAAAAATCAGTGATAGCTAAATTATAGTTTAGGTTGAAATGCAAAGCCAGTTAGGAAGGCAGCTCCTTGTGAACTAATAGTAATAAGTGTTAGTACTAGAACAAATAATCACTCCAGGAATTTACAGACTTCACTTCTGTAATCCTGGGAAAGCCACAGAAGGCTGAATGATGTAGGGAAAAGGACAGTGAATCAGGAGATGTGCCATGCCAGAAACTACCCTTGTGACGTTGGGCAAATAATTCAAGTTTCCTGAGTCTCACTTCTCTTTAAACACAATGTGAATTGTCGTGTTACTAAGTTATACTGATTATTAGTGTATTCCTATTGTGCTGTATCTACTGTTTTGATGTGTATACGGAATAAGCATTTGCCCATTTGCTGGGATGTTTAGTCTTCTATTTATTTCTTTTGATTTGTCTTAGAATATAAAAGTTAGTGGAGTGGTTTAAATTTAAATAGTACTGTTTGTTTTTAGAAATTTAAATTTGTTCTTGTGTTAAATCCTTTGTTTTCATATTATGCATGTATTCTATGTAGTTTGCCTACCTATTAACAAAAATAGGAACTGAAACTTAGTAGCAGCCAGAAAGGGCGTTGGCTTTATTGCTGAGGAGCAGAGACTGATCCTAGAGGCCCCTTCATTTCCAGGCAAGTAATAGATACTGTGGTTCATTTTATAGCACCTGAAGTGTAGGTCTTCTCCACATTTTGCAGCCAAGGGAACTTTAAGGTCAGCAAATGCTGTTTGTGCCTTGCATATTTGTGCTTCCTTTATAGTTCAGTTGGTAAATAATTCGCCTGCAATGCAGCAGACTCCAGTTTGATTCCTGGGTTGCAAAGATCCACTGGAGAAGGGATAGATTACTCATTCGAGTATTCTTGGGCTTCCCTGGTGGCTTACCTGGTAAGGAATCTGCCTGTAATATGTAAGACCTGGGTTTGATCCCTGGGTGGCCTGGAGAATTCCATGAACTATATAGTCCGTGGGGTCACAGAGTTGGACATGACTGAGGGATGGACTGTCACTTTCACTATTGCTGGACTTGAATTACCAGCAGCATGTGTATCTCTTTGCTTAAGGACCTATTCTATTAAAAGGAGCTGTTAGGCTGCAGTTCTGTGTAATGGCAATCCAGAAGTGTCTACATGCTTAAGAAGTAATGTTACCTTAGGAGCAGCCCTCATTCAAAGAGTGCTGGCAGTTGGTGAATAGATACCCCTGACTTCTTGTCTCCAGAACAGTGAGAAGTACATTACTGTTGCTTATAAGCCACCCACTTAATGGTATTTTGTTATAGTAACCTGAACTGACAAGACAGCCCCAAAACAGGAAACTCCCTGATGCAGAGGTTCTTAATCTGCAGCTTATGGGTTCCCTGAGATAGCATGTGGATTTATAAATTTTGTTCTTATGAGACACATCATAGCTTTCCTCAGCTTCTTAAAGAGTCTGTGACCTCCTGAACGTTAAGAACAACTGCTTTAGGTTATGATGTTTTATTGAGATTGACACAAATCTGTCATCCTTGGTAGGTTGTGATGACCAACCTCATTTTTCTAATGTTTCTCATAGTCTATCTATAGAATCAGATAAATGAGTCAAGGAATACTTATTATGGCTGGTGGGACCACTGATATTATCTCAACCAGACCTATCATTTGAAAAAGGAGACTGGACTCAAATTACTACAAGATAATCTGAATATAGTTGTTTATTTTATTTTTAAAAATTGTTATTTTTATAGCTTTATTTAGAGTTCAAATCTATTCAGATTACAATGTGATTGTATTTCTTTCCACTCGGTTTGTTGAGCTATATACTTAAGTTATGTTCTTGTTGTTGTTCAGTCGTTCAATCATGTGTAACTCATTGTGACTCCATGGAAGCATGCTAACTTTCCCTGTCCTTCATTATTTCCCAGAGTTTGCCAAAATGCATGTCCACTGAGTCAGTGATTCCATCTAACCATCTTGTCCTCTGTTGCCTCCTTCTTCCAGTAACGTCAATATTTCCTTGGCATCAGGGTCTTTTCCAATGAGTCAGCTCTTCACATTAGGAGGCCAAATTATTGGAGCTTCAGCTTTAGCATCAATCCTTCCAATGAATATTCAGGGTTGATTTCCTTTAGGATTGACTGTTTAGAAGTTATATTCTAAACTATTCTATTCTGAACTTAAGCTATCATGCCCCAGATAAAGTTTACTGTATACCCTTCATATAAACATATAGGACTTTAAACATTTTCTTTTGGCCAAAAGTGATCATGTTTCTTCCATTTAAACATATGTTTTAGAAAAGTTTATTGGCCTAAAAAAAGGTTAAAGTCACATTTTAAAATTCCTCTTACTTCCCACCCTCCAGCAAATTTACGTATTATAATTAGAGACAATATGATGAAAGGAATTTGAATGAAGAATATTGCTTTACAAGAAACTGTTTCAAGAATACCTCATTTGCACAGAGTTAAAATATTTTAAAATCTGCATAAAATGAATGCTGGTTTTTATTAAATGAGCAATGTATTTTGTCCAAGTAATCTGCGTGTGTGTGTTAGTTTTTCAGTTGTGTCCAACTCTTTGCATCCCATGGACTGCAGCCCACCAGGCTCCTTTGCCCATGGAATCCTCCAGGCAAGACTTACTGGAGTGGATTGCCATTTCCTTCTCCAGGGGATCTTCCTGACTCAGGAATAGAACCTGGGTCTCCTGCATTGCAAGCAGATTCTTCACCATCTGAGCTGCAGGGAAGTCCCTGCTACTGCTAAGTCACTTCAATCGTGTCTGACTCTGTGCGGCCCCACAGACAGCAGCCCACCAGGCTCCCCCGTCCCTGGGATTCCCCAAGCAAGAACACTGGAGTGGGTTGCCATTTCCTTCTCCAATGCATGAAAGTGAAAAGTGAAAGGGAAGTCGCTCAGTTGTGTCCAACCCTCAGCGACCCCATGGACTGCAGCCTACCAGGCTCCTCCATCCATGGGATTTTCCAGGCAAGAGTACTGGAGTGGGGTGCTATTGCCTTCTCCAAGCGAAGTCCCCGTGTAATCCATAATTCACACTAAATCTATGTAATCCATAATTCACACTAAAACTATGTGATGTGGGTTTTAGCTTTTCCATTTTATAGAAGGGGAAACTAGTTGCACATATGTAACTTGGCAAGATGAATGAATTGCAAACACTAGATTAGAGGCAGGATTGGAACACAGACTTGACTACTCTTTCCACTCTATCACACTGCTTTCTTCCTGCTAGGAAGGAAGGAAAGGGCTGTTCTCCAGAGGTTGCTATGAAAGATCCTCATAATGGAAGTTACTATTTACTGAGAAATTACTTATTCTTTTATTGCCTCTTTGAGATACGTATCAGTTATTCTTTCCAGCTGCAGAATGAAAGAAATTCACTTAGACAATAAAAAATATAGTGAAACAGTGATCGTATAATTTGCAAAAACTTTGGAAAATTCAGTTTATAGACATATGAACAATTGAAACACAGATGATATTTCAATGTAAAGACAAATACAAAGTAAAGAGAAAATTTTCAACCCTTCATATCATATTTCCTGTAAGGTAGGGTATGTTTGAAAGAGAAATAAGAATACCTAAATTTAAGAGAAATGGATGAGGTCCCCACACTTCACAATCTTTACAAGACCAGTGAGATCAACTGCCAAATAAAAATACCAATCAGTTGTTTTATATAAAGATTTAACAGAAACAGTATAATTGTGGTTGGGTAAGGCAGAGGGTTTTACATATTCAATCAACAGACGTTCATTACATGTCTGGCTCTGTATTAACCTCTGGGGACTTGGTGGTAAACAGGAGAAAGGACAGAAACAGCCCATGTCTTTCCAGAAACTATGTTCCTGAGTGGGGATATCAGAGGCCAGACAATGAGGTACCATCATGTGTGCTAAGTGTTAATGTCAGCAGAGAATGCTGGAAGCTGTGGAAATTGATGGGAGGCCACTGAATTCACGTTGGTTAAATTGGGCAGTCAGCCAAGTAAACACAGGCCAAATGTGTAAAGGAGTCATCCAATAAGAAGGAATGGCATTGATGAAGCCTATAGAAAAAAACAGCATGACATGTTAAAGAACCAAAAGAGGTTCAGTATGTCTAGAGTGAAGAGTGAGAGTGGGGTGGGATGGAGGATGAGAAAGTGGCAAGATCTCAAGGTGGTTTAAAGATATTAGCATCCCCCACTTTTACCCTGAAGCTCTCATTTCACACTATATCCAGTGCCCATATCCCAAATTATAAGACTTCATAGATAACGTCATAAGAACTATATTGAACATCAACTGAATAGTTGAAAAATGTTATGCTTTGGGGAAATTTCATGCAGTATTTTCTAAATTTGATATCTGATTTCTTTTATGTTTCAAAGTCAACTTTTTATTTAACTTTCAAACCTTTCCATAAATATCTGAAAAACTTGAGGATTCTAGGTACCATGTCCATTGGAACCATTGGGTTAGATGAAACCATATGACTGATGAAAGACTAGATAGAAAGTCTTGCAATGATGTTAAGCCTTTTTTGTCCGAGAGGCCATGGGAAACCCTGGCAAGGCCTCAGAAAAGGAGGAAATTTTCAGAATTGCACTTTAGAAACATTATTTGGCTGCAGTGTGCAGAATGCATTGAAGGCGAGTTAAAAGAATGTGTCACAGTAGGGATTGAAATGAGGGATGTTAGAGGCTTGCTGCAAATTCGCAGGGGAGGGTTGATTGGATCCTGGACTAGTGCAAAGTTATGACAAAGGGTAGAATTATAACTCTGTAGGATAGTGGTAAGATGAAGTACTAGTGATTTAGACTGAAATCTTTGGTCCTTGGAAAAAGTTCTTATTATCTGACACTTTGGTGATGTCATTCATTAGACCTGGTATAGCTTGTGAATTTATACACCAGGTCAGAATGAGATGAATAAAAAAAGTTGATTGAAAAACAGTTTGCAGGTCTTGGTCAATGGACACACTGGTCCGTTTGAACATGTATGTAGGCAGACTGTTGCCTTTAGGACTTCAAAACTGAGTTCTTGGCCTATTGGAGACTTGGATCAAATGTTCCCCATCTTCCTCAAATGTTAAATGTTTAACAAGAAGTAAATAGTCTTTGTTTTCCTTTTTCTGTTGTAAAACTTAACAAAACAGATAATGTCTGCTTTCCAATTTGGTGCTATATGCATCATTCATAACAGCAACTCTCAGGGAATGTAGCTGCAGTTCATGGAGCTCTCTCACCTGTGTTAATGCTCCCTGCTCATCTATGTGACCCTCCCAGGAGTCTATTTGTCTTTGTGGCTGGTGAAAAACAGCTGCCTTTTTTTTTTTTTTTAATCAAATCTATCTGGAATTGAAGAGTCAAGAGAAAACTTGTGTACCTTACTTTCTACTTTGAATAAATGGATGTTAGTTACAAAGAATGATGATATATGCCACCCTAAATTTGCTACTTTGGCATAAGGTTTATTCTGAGCCAAGGGATTATTCTGGACATAAGAAAAAACAAAACAAAAACAAAAACAAAAGCCAGCAGATGCAAGAAGGACATTCCAATCTCCTCTTTTATTCCAGAAAGCAGGAGATAAAAACTCCTATATGAAAGATGTGCTCCTTGAACAGCAGAAATAAACATTCTTTATAGAGTCAAAGCTGTGAGAATTCTGTATGAACAGATCATGTTAAACTATTTACTCTCATCTTTTAGCCTCTCCATAAATTTTAGTACTTTTCCACGTTTTCCTCTTTTTGTTCAACCTGATATAAAGTATGTAGGTTTTGCCATTTCTTTGGGTCTTCTTTTTGGTATGAAGCTCTTGTATCACATAAAATTTATACAAATTTTAATGCTTTTCTCTTGTTAATCTGTTTTCAGTTCAGTTCAGTTCATTTCAGTCGCTCGGTTGTGTCCGACTCTTTGTGATCTCATGAATTGCAGCATGCCAAGCCTCCCTGTCAATCACCAACTCCTGGAGTTCACTTAGATTCACGGCCATTGAGTCAGTGATGCCATCCAGCCATCTCATCATCTGTCATCCCCTTCTCCTCCTGCCTCCAATTCCTCTCAGCATCAGAGTCTTTTTCCAGTGAGTCAACTCTTTGCATGAGGTAGCCAAACTATTGGAGTTTCAGCTTTAGCATCATTCCTTCTAAAGAAATCCAAGGGCTGATCTTCAGAATGAACTGGCTGGATCTCCTTGCAATCCAAGGGACTCTCAAGAGTCTTCTCCAACCCCACAGTTCAAAAGCATCAATTCTTTGGCGCTCAGAATTCTTCACAGTCCAACTCTCATATCTATACATGACCACAGGAAAAACCATAGCCTTGACTAGATGGATCTTAGTCTGCAAAGTAATGTGTCTGCTTTTGAATATGCTATCTAGGTTGGTCATAGCTTTTCTTCTAAGGAGCAAGTGTCTCTTAATTTCATGGCTGCAATCACCATCTGCAGTGATTTTGGAGCCCCCCAAAATAAAGTCTGACTCCTTTTCCACTGTTTCCCCATCTATTTCCCATGAAGTGATGGGGCCATATGCCATGTTCTTCATTTTCTGAATGTTGAGCTTTAAGCCAACTTTTTTACCCTCCACTTTCACTTTCATCAAGAGGCTTTTTAGTTCCTCTTTACTTTCTGCCATAAGTTCCTCTTTACATCTGCATTCTGAGGTTATTGATATTTTCCTGGCAACCTTGATTCCAGCTTGTGATTTTTCCAGTCAGATTAATTCTCAGGCCCAGCTTAAAACCCCTAAGTATGAAGAAGTAAAAATTTGCCTCTCCTATAGTTACACACCATGTCTGCATTTTTTTATTTCCAATTTGTCAGGGAATAACAATTTCTATGATGTAAATAATTATATAACTGCTTAAGACTCAGAAAATTGTAAGCAAAACTCATTTTAAAATGACAGCAAAAGAGACACAGATGTATAGAAAGGTCTTTTGGACTCTGTGGGAGAGGGAGAGGGTGGGATGAGTTGGCAGAGTGACAGTGTAACATGTATGATATCATAAGTGAAACGAATCGCCAGTCTAGGTTTGATGCAGGATGCAGGATGCTTGGGACTGATGCACGGGAATAATCCAGAGAGAAGGTGTGGGGCGTGAGGGGGGAGGTGGGGGTCGGGATTGGGAGTTCATGTATACTCGTGGCTGATTCATGTCGATGTATAGCAAAACGAATACAGTATTGTAAAGCAAAACAAACTAAAAAATAAAAATTAATTAAAAAAATAAAATAAAATGTATTTTTTGAGTGCACAGCCCTCTGTTGCAAATGATATCAGTTACATAATAATTTCATATCTTGCTCCCTGCCCTATCAATGATTATGATTTTTGGGGAAAGATAGAATTGGACATAAAACAAAAAGATCAATAAATATTTTATTAAAAATCCTGACACTGAAAAACTTTTGGAGTCAGTTTTCTTTACTGAAATAGAGATCTATGTGATAGCATTTATTTATTATGACAATACTTTGCATGTGATTAACCAAAATGGTAAATTTTAAACTATCTCTTAATTATATTTTATTTTTAGAGGTTATAGGAAAATGTGTTTGATACACATATATATTAAGTGTTTCCAAACAAATGTACAAACCTTTTAAACAAACAAAAATAAGGAAAAAAAATTGTTTGTGGTTAGTATACCCATTGGACTTAACCTCCTGGTGCTCCATGTGGGAAGGTGACTTAGACCAACTGAAATGGTTGCTATGTGAGCTTCAGTTTTGTCATTTGTAAAACATTTTTTTTTTTTTGAGGAGAGTGATCATTTTATTGAAAGGCAATATGAAATGAAGAAACAAGTTGCAAACAAGTAGATGATGGAGGATATACATTTGAAAGAACATGTGGATCCTATTTAATAAATTAAGTGCTAGGGCAAGGAGTCGGGTTTCCTAAGTGACTCAGATGGTAAAGAATCTGCCTACAATGCGGGAGATCCAGGCTCAATCCCTGGGTCAGGAAGATCCCCTGGAGAAGGGAATGGCTACACACTTCAGTTTTCTTGCCTGGAGAATTCCAAAGACAGAGGAGTCTGGTAGGCCACAGTCCATGGGGTTGCAGAGTCAAACTGTGACTGAGTGACTGACACTAGGGTATAATCAAGAAGAAAATTTTAGGGCAAAATTACACCGAGCCTTAGTTGAATTCATTTTCCCCAAGATTCTTCTCAGGTGTCCCTGTTAGCTCAGCTGGTAAAGAATCCACCTGCAATGCAGGAAACCTGGGTTCAATTCCCAGGTTGGGAAGATCCTCTGGATTCTTGGCTGGAGAATTCCATGGACAGAGGACACTGATGGGCAACATTCCATGAGGTCACAAAGAGTTGGAAACAAATGAGTGACTAAGCACAGCACACACAGATTCTTTTCAGCTGCGTATGTTCACTGCTCACTGTCCCCACTTTCTCTTCAGTCAGTTCAGTTTAGTTGCTCTGCTTTTTAATGTCTCTGCTTTTTAATATGCTGTCTAGTTAGTTGGCTTCTAATACTCATTGCCTTGCTTCTTTCACAGAGGTGAAACTGTCTTAATATTTCTTTTAACTCTGTGATTCAAAATGTAATCCCTGTGATCCTGTCATACACTAGAGAAGCAAAAAAGAAATGCTCTTATCTACTACTTAATAACACAGGAAAATATCCTCAACATTTAAGAGAAAATTTAAGTAACCTAGATCAAAATAGCCCAAGTCCCACCAATGATATGTTTAGTATTTATGAATCATGAAATTGAACTAAGCAATTTGAAAATTTGATATTTTTATTGAATTTATTTATTATGCGAGCAATTCCTTCTGAACTGTCTTCTTAACTTAAATAATTCACACAAGTCAGAAAATCAGAAATAGCCATCACGTCTTCAAGCAGTTCTTTACCGACTTGCCCAGAAGGTAAGCTGCAGGAAGCTGTGGGAAATTAAATTGGAAAAAAAATTCAGGCCATTTTGTGAAGGGTAAGAAAGTGAGGGCGAGAATTTTATTCTGTAGGCAATGGGGAGTCTTTGAAGGTTTCTTAGCAGGAGAATAACTTATTCTGAACTGTAGAAGATTAATTTGACATTGGTGTGTAGAATTCATTGGATGGGAAAGCAACAGGAGTTAAACATTTATTTTAATAGTCCAAGTGAGAGGCAATGAGTATTTGAACACAGATGGTGGTGGTGGGAGAGGAGAGGAAAGACTGTGGCAAGATACATCACTTAAGCTGAGTGAATAGGGCGGGATGCCTAATTACATATGAGAAAGGTGGGAAGGGCAGGAGGCAGATTTTACTTGGCTAGAGGTGTAAGGTGATGCTTAGGATCCAGATTGAAAATGGCAGTGGCAGCTGGATTCCAGGTTTCTGGACTGCGAAGTTGTTCCTGGCTGCAGCTGAGTCAGCCTATGTCTAGTGGTGTCAGTGGTGAAGAGGGTTCAGCTTGCCTGTGGAAGGCCCTCACCTACTTCATGGTGCTTCCCAGGGTGGGAGTGGGCATGCTGAATGTCTTTCTAAAGTTGTACCATAGAGAGAAGAAACCTGAGTTCATAGCCTACCCCTTCCAAGACCTTTCCCTGGGGAGATGGTAACCATACTCTATTCCATAACCCTGTGTGAATCCAGTTCCAACTGGCTATGAATCTGCATAAAGAGAACCTGGGCCACTCTCCAGTGGGGACCACAGCACTGTTTGGACAATTACTCTGTATAAATGGACCAGAAAAGTATACAGGACCTTAGCTCACCATCTTGTTTCCAGTGATGATTATTACACTTGATGACCATTGTGCTGATCTTGCATCACTTTGCTTATGAGAGGTGGTGGCTTAAAAATATTAACTTACTCATGAGCTAAAAAAATGATGCTTGAACTAGAAAGGAAAAAAGAAGTAGTAAAGAAATATTAAAACTCTATGACACTAGGATTGTTAAGAAAAAGGACTTTGTAAATTTAAATAAAAAGTCTTAATGACCCAGAAAACCATGATGGTGTTATCACTCACTTTGAGCCAGATAACCTGGAGTGTGAAGTCAAGGGGGCTTAGGAAGCATCACTATGAACAGAGGTAGTGGAGGTGATAGAATTCCAGTTGAGCTATTTCAGATCCTAAAAGAAAATGCTGTGAAAGTGCTGCACTCAATAGGCTAGCAAATTTGGAGAACTCAGCAGTTGCCACAGGGCAGGAAAAAGGTCAGTTTACATTCCAATTCCAAAGAAGGGCAATGCCAAAGAATGTTCAAACTACCACACAATTGCACTCATTTCACATGCTAGCAAAGTAATTCTCAAAATTCTCCAAGCTAGGCTCCAACAGTAATGTGAACCAAGAACTTCCAGATGAAGTTCAACAAGTTGATTTTAGAAAAGGCAGAGGAACGAGAGATCAAATTGCCAACATCTATTGGATCATAGAAAAAGCATTGGAATTCCAGAAAAAACATCTGCTTCATTGACTACACTAAAGCCTTTGACTGTGTGGATCACAACAAATTGTGGAAAATTCCTAAAGAGGTGTGAGTACCAGACCACATTACCTGCCTTGTAAGAAGTCTGTATGCAGGTCAAGAAGCAACAAAATCAGACATGGAACAACAGACTGGTTCCAAATTGGGAAAGGAGTATGTCAACATTGTATATTGTCACCCTGCTTATTCAACTTCTATGCAGAGTACATCAGGAGAAATGCTGGGCTGGATGAAGCTCAAGCTGGACACAAGATTGCTGGAAGAAATATCAATAACCTCAGATATGCAGATGACACACTCTAATGTCAGAAAGTGAAGAGGTACTAAGAAGCCTCTTGATGAAGGTGAAAGAAGAGAGTGAAAAGGCTGGCTTAAAACTCAACCTTCAAAAACTAAAATCATGGCATCTGCTCCCATCACTTTATGGCAAATAGATGGGGAAACAATAGAAACAGTGACAGACTTTATTTTCTTGGACTCCTAAATCACTATAGATGGTGACTGCAGCCATGAAATTAAAAGAGGCTTCCTCCTTGGAAGAAAAGCTATGACCAACATAGACAGCATATTAAAAAGCAGAGACATTACTTTGCAGACCTGTACAGTCAAAGAGCTGGTTTTTCCAGTAATCATGTACGGATGTGAGAGTTGGATCATAAAGAAGGTTGAGTGCCAAAGAACTAATGCTTTTGAATTGTGATTCTGGAGAAGACTCTTGAGAATCCCCTGTACTGCAAGGAGATCAAACCAGTCAACTCTAACCAAACCAGTCATTTATTTGAAGGACTGATGCTGAAGCTCCAATACTTTGGCCACCCAATGTGAAGAGATGACTCACTGGAAAAGACTCTGATATTGGGAAGGATTGAGGGCATGAAGAGAAGGGGGAAACAGAGAGACAGTTGAATGGTATCATTGACTCAATGCACATGAGTTTGAGCAAACTCAGGGAGATAGTGAAGGCAGGGAAGCCTCGCATGGGGTTACAGAGTCAGACACAACTGAGAGACTGAACAACAAATAAATCTGTATCAACAAGTCCATAACAATCATATCCCAGGGTAATAATAGCAACTGTTATTTTCTTTTCAGGGAAACACTGTGCTAGATACGTGCTGTATAGCATGTTCTGTATAAGTCTTAAAACATGTCTTTTAGGTAGATATGATTATTTTAATTTTAAAAATTAAGAACAAAGCTCCTAGATGTGAAGAAATTTTCCCAAGCATTACCAGCTTGTTAATGATTGAACACAGAAAGATCTTTTCTCTCTCTGAGCTCTACGTGATCTGTCTTGAAACACTTATACGTTTGTTACTGTAATTAAAAAAAAAAAAAATATATATATATATATATAATCTTGAAGCTAACTATGCTAAATTATTAGCATTTTGCTCACATTATGACAAGCTGTGCTAAATCATTCATAGGTTAAAAATGATATAGCATATATCTGCATAAACAGTGTTCATTTCAGTTTTTTTTTTCTTTAAGAATTAGATCCACTGAATGCCTCTCAGTTCACAATTTTAAGTTCTATTTGTCCTGCAAATACCCAGCAGGTAGTTTTATTTTTCTTAGTTTATTGATGAATGAACTGAAGTCTTATGGTAAAGTAACTTGCTTAAAATGCTATAGACAGTGCCAAAGCTGGAGCTAGTTTGGCTTGAGATGGTATCTTTTAAAAACACTACACCAAACTGTTTTCTAAATCTTTTAAAACTCTAGAAATGGACAAATATTCCAAATTTCAAAAAAGAGGAAAATTTGAATCCCCAAAACTAAAGTACATAAGCTCAATATTGACCCAGACATTGAAACTGATTATTAAATAGCTTAGGAACAGTTATAAAAGAAAGAAGGAACCATTAAAGATGAACTTCATTGCAGTTCAGTTCAGTTGCTCAGTCGTGTCCGACTCTTTGCGACCCCATGAATTGCAGCACGCCAGGCCTCCCTGTCCATCACCAACTCCTGGAGTTCACTCAGACTCACATCCATTGAGTCAGTGATGCCATCCAGCCATCTCATCCTTGGTCGTCCCCTTCTCCTCCTGCCCCCAATCCCTCCCAACATCAGGGTCTTTTCCAATGAGTCAGCTCTTCGCATGAGGTGGCCAAAGTACTGGAGCTTCAGCTTTAGCATCAGTCCTTCCAAAGAAATCCCAGGATTGATCTCCTTCAGAATGGACTGTTTGGATCTCCTTGCAGTCCAAGGGACTCTCAAGAGTCTCCTCCAACACCACAGTTCAAAAGCATCAATTCTTTGGCGTTCAGCCTTCTTCACAGTCCAACTCTCACATCCATACATGACTACTGGAAAAACCATAACCTTGACTAACGGACCTTAGTCAGCAAAGTAATGTCTCTGCTTTTGAATATACTAGCTAGGTTGGTCATAACTTTTCTTTGTGTTTTATTTAATGTAATAAACAGAGGAGCCTGATGGGCTATAGTCCATGGGGTTGCAAGAGCTAGACAAAACTTAGCAACTAAACAATTAAGATTTCCAGATCTGGTGTGAATTGTAAACTGACAGCACCTCTCAAGTTTGACCAATCATATTTCAATGCTCAGTAACTATCCTTCATCTAGTGCAAACTGTCACCTGAAAGAGAAATACACAGTGTAAGAGTTGTGAATTTCAGTTTTATTCAGGAAGTTTACTGAGGACCATAGCCTGGGAAACAGCCTCTCTGCCCTGAGGAACTGCTCTGAAGAGGTAGGTGAGGAACCAGGATATATAAATAAACATTTAAGTCTTTACCAGCTCAAAATTTCTCAAATCAAGAACAATACCAGTTTCAGAATAAAAGAGAGAAACAGAAGCACAAATAAAGCACAAACTATACATTAATAATACATGTTTATCAATTGCCCTTTCAGATCACAAGGTTAAGCAAGTAGCGAATGGAACCACAGAAATTCTATAAGATAAATGACTATAAGCAGAACAAAGGAAGCAGAATAAGTAGAAAAATTTTAAGCACATTTCAGTAAATGTACTTTTAAAGATAAGATGGAAATTCTACTTGGAGTTTGGATTTGGTGAGAATAACCACATGGGCTTCCCTGATAGCTCAGTTGATAAAGAATCCTCCTGCAATGCAGGAGACCCTGGCTCCATTCCTGGGTCATGAAGATCCACTGGAGAAGGGATAGGCTACCCATTCCAGTATTTTTGGGCTTCCCTTGTGGTTCAGCTGGTAGAGAATTCTCTTGCAATGTGGGAGACTTGTATTTAGTCCTTGGGTTGGCAAGATCCCCTGGAGAAGGGAAAGGCTACCTCATTCCAGTATTCTGGCCTGGAGAATTGAGTTTATGGGGTCTCAAAGAGTCAGACACAACTGAGCGACTTTCATTTCACCACTTCACTAGTCTTGGTAGTGAAAGAAGAATGCTGAAATCTTCAACTTAGACTGTGACTTTACAGGATCTCACTAATCATATTTATATAAAAGTAATTTCTTATGATATACCTATCAAGAAGGATGATAGGAACTTTACCTATAGATGTGTTTTTCCTGAGAGTTGTAAAACCATTTAATGCCCTGGTTTAAATTAAAAATTATACTGACAATTTCTCACTTTGTTGGGAATCACTTTGCTTAAACTTCATTAAAAGCCCATAAAGGAAAATGGGACCTCTGTAAACACACAGGAATAAGGAGACAGTATTTCTTCATTAGTTCTTTCCTTGTATCATTTGAAGAGATTTACAGAACTTTCATATGTTACAAAATGCAGTTAGGGAGGCAATTTAAAGAAGGATAGTTTGGTTTCTGAGTCTTACTCTTACATTTAAAATCATGCAATAAAATGCTTGGAGGAACTAAAATATGTGTTTATTAAGATAGTTAGAGATTTTAAGGTTTCATTTCATTTTAATTTTATTTCTACCATTATAGTACAGCATCACTGATGAACACAGCAAATAGTATACTGGTGTTGACATGTAGGAGTAATTTCCCCAAGGACTCTATACCACCTCAAACCAAAATTTGATAGGAAATTAGCTCTTTGCTGAGTCTGCTAAATTAGAACTATTTCATGGAAGATGACAGTGCTGTTGTCTTCCTAGTGATTTTTAGGATGTTCATTCAGTAGGGAGCTAGGACTATAAACTCTGTGTCTCTATTCACACATCCAGAATTTACCTTTTTGATTTAAGTTTTTACCATTAACACCTTAGTCCAAACTACCATCATTTCCCTCTTAGATGAGCCTAGTGAAAGTCACTCAGTTGTGTCCAATTCTTTGCAACCCCGTGGACTATGTAGTCCATGGCATTCTCCAGGCCAGAATACTGGAGTGGGTAGCCTTGCCCTTACTTCATGGAATCTTCCCGACCCAGGAATCAAATCCAGGTCTCCAGCATTGCAGGAGATTCTTTACCAGTTGAGCCACAAGGGAAGCCCAAGAGTACTGGAGTGGGTAGCCTATCCCTTCTCCAGTGGGTCTTCCTGACTCAGGAATTGAACCAGGGTCTCCTGCATTGCAGGTGGATTCTTTACCAACTGAGCTATTAGGGATGCCCTAGATGAGCCTAATCTGTGCCTAACTAGACTATCTTATGTGTGCTACATACAATCTGTTATCTACACAGTAACTGGAATGTCACTTTCCTTTTTAAAACAACCAGTGGCTTCTTTCCATTACATTTAGAATTAAATTCTGAATCCTTATCCTGCCCACTTCCTTCTGCCTCCCTGCTCTGTCATACTGTCCTTATTCTGGTTGCTTAGGCAAATCTGAGGCTTCCCAAGTGGTGCTAGTGGTAAGGAACCCTGCCTGCCAATGCAGGAGACTTAAGAGATCTGGGTTCAATCTCTGGGTCAGGAAGATCCCCTGGAGGAGGGCATGGCAATCCGCTCCAGTATTCTTGCCTGGAGAATCCCATGGACAGAGGAGCCTGGTGGGCTGTAGTCCACAGGATCGCAAAGAGTTGGACATGACTGAAGTGACTTAGCACGCACAGACAAAGCTGACTTCATTTCTGCCTTAGGATTTCTGCACTGGGATGTTCTACCTCTGATGTTCAGATGACTGGTTCTATCATTCCTGTCTCAGTTTAAAGTTCAGACTCCTCAGAGATACCTTCCCTGTCTAACCTGTCTGACGTGGTTTTCCAGTCACTTTCTACTAAATCTCTGCTTACCCTTTATATTTCCTGAAAAAAAAAATATTTTGGTGTATTTTAAGTGTACATACATATTTACACATAAATTATCTATATCTCTATAAATGTATATATAATTTTCTTTAGCTTTACTCCTACACCATCTTAAAATACCACCTCCATGGAATCTGTCTTATTCACTATTGTGTCTACAGCATCTAGAAAAGGGTCAGGGATATAACAGATTTCTCCATAAATACTGAATCAGTGGCTGGTTAAGAGCATCAAATGGACATAAGAAGGGACTTGGGGGTAAATTCCCATGTCTTCCTACTTGCTGTATGATATTGGGCAAATTGCTCAGCTTCACTAATACTGTTCTGATATTATTAAATGAAGACAATAATCATACTTGTCTTTAAGGTCATTACTCACCGCCTTCCTTAAACACACACACACACACACAGAGCAAATCACAATTGTAGTCTTTGTGATCCATTCCTGTTTTAGTAGCTATGGCCCTCTAGGGGTGTCTGGGTTAGCTTAATACAGTAGAGACACGAATGGCCAGTAGATTGTGTTTTCCTTCCACCCTCCCTGCCTCCTTCTCTCTCTCTCCTCTCTCCCTCACTCTTCCTCCTTCCCTCTCATCTGTTTTTTTTTTTTTTTTTATTCCTTAAACAGGAAGGTTAGTTTGAGCCCAGACCACGTAATGTCCTGTTCTGGGAGGATACACAAGCCCTCTGTGTCCGTAGATCTCCCAGGTATCTCTCATCACTGGACTCCTGGGGCTGTGCACTAGCTTGAGTGCAGGTGATCTGGATTCAGGGGAAACAGCAACTGTTTAGGAGCGTGAGTCACTCTGAGCCCGGTGTGGCTCTGAAAAGCCCCCACCTGTGGCCAGTTAATTCCTATGTGGCCAGAACATGAGGATGTATCCCAGGAAGGCTTGGGGCTGAGGCTGCATCCTCGCCCACGCACAGCATTTTCAGCATCCGTGCAAAAGCCTCAGTCTTCAGGGTCTGTCCACGGGTTAGGTATGACTGGGCAGCACCCAACAAGCAGAGTTTCTGGAACAGCATTTCCTGCAGTGTGCGGTGGCCACCATCAGACTGCTTGTGGCACTGTTGTTCTAAGGTAACTTGGGGCCTGCCTGACAGTCTTGATTTCTGGCTGCCTCCTACCTCCTGCAGCCCTATAAAGGCTTCAGAAATCCTGTGAATTTTGGCTTCAGGGGAATTAGCAACTCTGTCCTGGAATGTGTTGGATGCAGACAGCTGATGTGTCCCTAGAAGTCCCAACTTGTGGTGTCTATCCCTATACGCCAGGACCTACGACCCTTCCTGAAGAGCCTGGAAGTAGAGCCTGGAAGAAGCACGCTCCTGTGGAGGGCACTCTGCTCACCTAACCTCGGCCACCAGGACCTCCAGCTCTGCCCTCACCCAGCTAGCCATCTTCCTGGGCTAGCGGTTCCACAGACTGGACTGTGTGCCTGGTACAGAGTGAAAGTCGTTGAGCCAGATGGCATCTCCCAGGTGTGTCCCATCTGTGAGCGCCACGCGCTCCCCATCACCATTCCCCTTCCAGGCCAAGGAGGAGGCTATGGAGTTCCTGTGAGGTTTGGCTTCAGGGGAATTAGCAACTTGGGTTTGGAGCGGGAAAAGACCTTGGCTGCCCAGTTTGTCCCACAGAAGTCTTCGCCTGTGCCTGGCCTTGCCTGTCTTTATGTGATCCAGACCGGGAGACTGATCTCAGGAGCCTGGATGCTGAGTTATCAAGGTAAGTGCATGCGCATTTCGCTCCTGTGTGCCTGCTCGGGGGTCATCAGGCTCTCTTGCTTGTTGGGTAATTTGCTTGTTGGATAATCTGCTTGCCTTCCCACACTAGGCGGTGTTTCTGAGGCTAGTGCTTCACGCCCGCCCTGCCATCTAATCCTTAAGGGACTCCCTTGTTGTTGTCCAGTTGCTAAGTCCTGTCTGACTCTTTGTGATCCTGATGGACTACAGCATACCTTCAGTTCAGTTCAGTGGCTCAGTCATGTCCGCCTCTTTATGACCCCATGAATCACAGCACATCAAGCATCCCTGTCCATCACCAACTCCCGAAATTCACTCAAACTCATGTCCATCCAGTCAGTGATGCCATCCAGCCATCTCATCCTCTGTTGTCCCCTTCTCCTCCTGCCCTCAATCCCTCCCAGCATCAAGGTCTTTTCAAATGAGTCAACTCTTCGCATAAAGTGGCCAAAGGATTGGAGTTTCAGCTTCAGCATTAGTCCTTCCAATGAATACCCAGGACTGATTTCCTTTAGGATGGACTGGTTGGATCTCCTGCAGTCCAAGGGACTCCCAAGAGTCTTCTCCAACACCACAGTTCAAAAGCATCAATTCTTCGATGCTCACAGCCCAGCTTTCTTCACAGTCTAACTCTCACATCGGTACATGACCAGTGGAAAGCCATAGTCAAACAGGAGATGGCAAGAGTGAACATTGACATTCTAGGAATCAGTGAACTAAAATGGACTGGAATGGGTGAATTTAACTCAGATGGCCATTATATCTACTACTGCAGGCAGGAATCCCTCAGAAGAAATGGAGCAGCCATGATGGGCAACAACAGAGTCCAAAATGCAGTACTTGATGCAGTCTCAAAAACGACAGAATGATCTGTTCATTTCCAAGGCAAGCCATTCAATATCACAGTAATCCAAGCCTAGGCCCCAACCAGTAATGCTGAAGAAGCTGAAGTTGAATGGTTCTATGAAGACCTATAAGACCTTTTAGAGCTAACACTCCAAAAAGATATCCTTTTCATTATATGACACTGGAATGCAAAAGTAGGAAGTCAAGAAACACCTGGAGTAACAGGCAAATTTGGCCTTGGAGTACGGAATGAAGCAGGGCAAAGTCTAATAGAGTTTTGCCAAGAGAATGCACTTGTTATAGCAAAAACCTTCTTCTGACAACAGCATACCTTAGGTCTAACTAATTACAGAGTTTGTTAGGTATACAAGTGTGTTTAACTCTGTTCTTTACATTTCTTTTAATTACTATATTAGAAGTGACAGTGGTTACACAAAAGGTAAGAAACCACTCCAACAAGTTTTTTCCCTGCTAATACTACATGTTCAACATGAGCCTGGAGGGGCCTTGGCTCACCTTGGTGTTAATAGGCTGAAATGTGTCAGCATTTTCAATGCAAGATCAGATAGATGCATAGGATGACGCCAGACAAGCTACACAGCTGAGTGCCATCTGGATATACTCTGAGACCAATGAAAGAGTCAAATCAGGTGTGCAGTTGAATTTGGAGTAAGAGTTGGGGTCATAGGAAAGGATTGATATGGGGTAATCGAATAACACAGGACTTACTGGACTGTTGATAGGAGTGAGAATACCCAGAGGAACACTGACCATTTGGGACTCTGGAGCACGTAGGGTTGTAGTCATTTGGATGATGTTGACAGCAGGAAAGTAGGAGAGAAATGCCACATTAAGCCTGACAATAAATTGTATAGTTCTCAAAAGGCTGCTATGATATTGAAGGCTTGTTGTCCAAAATGTGTATTAGAAAGGGGTATTTAGTAATCAACCAGTATATTACACTCTGGGTGGGATGTTTTCGCTTTTTCAGGATGTTGCTATTGTTACCTTTTGCTATTTGTAAAATGGTGGCTTAATTCTCAAATCTTTAAAATATCCTGCTCTTTGAGTGTACTTCTTCCTATGAAACAAATGTTTGATTCATGAGACCTGCATCTTTATGATGGTGTTATTCATCTGTGACTTTAGTATAAGGATTTCTTAATGAGGCTTTTGCATTGGGTAAACTTTTGTCTTGGATAAAAATTGGACTATCTTAATATTATTTGATCTCTTAAATTTTTTTCATTCAGTAGGTTTTCATAATATTAATACATAATTTAAAAGATTTTCTCCATATCTTTTCAAAAGAGTTACTTTGCTATGCATCATTAATAAATCACCTCTTATTCAGTGATGGGTAGAAAATATTTAATTTTGGTCCATTTCATGCTTCTAGTCTTTATTTAAAATCATTATGTCAGGTTGGAATGTTTCAAATTGATATAATCCCAAGATTATATCATTAATGAATTTTTAGTATATATCTGTACATCCTTTAAAAGACTTCATTATATTGACACATTAGTATTTTGTACATCATTAGTATTTTATATATATACTAAAAATTCATTAATGATATAACTGTGATTATATTATTAAACTGTTTGAAAAACTTTATTGGTAATGCTTTAACAGATTTAAATATGGATCATAGATCATCTTCATAGTTGTTTAAACATTTAATAAAATCCAACAACCTCTACATTGATAATAAAGAGGTTTTTTTGAAAGCCAGTGTTATGTGAAATAATTTGCACCTATGCTATCAATCAGGAGAGTTCTTGTTTAACTCTAGAGATTGGAGAATCAGATGATTACATGACCCAGAGACCCTGTTGCAGGTCCATTTACCTTCTCCATCCAGACAAATATTACAGGCTTCATCAATCTTTTAAGTAACTACAGAGACAAGTTTTAAAGTTTTAAAATCATGGTCCTTCATGCATGAAAAACGTGGATATTTTCAGCATTATATATTTCAGTTTTGTGGAGAACATTAATGTGGTGGTAAAGAATTGTAATCAGCAGTAAAATGAAGTCATTGCCCCAAATTTTAATTTAAATTGAAGTCTGTGGTATTATAAGGGTTTTATGTTTACCCTCTTGTGGTTATGACTACTGTTGTCTCCCCACTTAGAAAAGAAATTGGAATATGAGAAAAAATATGGAGAGGGTAAGAAGGTAAAGTATTAGAAAGAAAGAGGCATAGCTGTTAAATTGGGGTTTGTCTAGATTTCCATTATATGTGGTGCTTCCAGTATTGCTTCTTTGTCTATCATCTATACATTGTTAGGAATCAGGTTCATGGCACCCCTTCCAGGAAGACTTCCATGACCTTTAAGACTGAGTTAGGGTTTCTGATTACATAAAACCATAAACATTTTGTATTCCCCTCCCCTACTGCATAGCTCTTCACACTCAAAAGATTTTATTATAATTTCTTGCTTTCCAGATATTCGTTTCCCTAAAAATTATGTCTGATTCACTAGTGCTAAATTCATAGTAGTTGTGTAATAATTGATCATTGAATGGCTATCACTCAGCATGGAATAACTGGTTGGACTGTGTGCCCTGGACTGCAGTATGCCTGACTTCAAAGAAGTGTAACATTGGGGAAAAAGAAATATGGCTGGATATTAAAAAGTCATAACATTTGGAAAAGAATTTTTCTTTATGCTAGTGTATTTTGGAACAGTGGAACATGTTTTCAACTAGCTCAGGATTTGAGTTCTAATTCTGGTACTGCAGTGGCTCTATATCTGTGTACTATTGGCAGACTTCTAACCTCTCTGGACATCAGTTTCTGCATTTGTGAAAAGAAGGCCCTTAGCTTGATTTCCAGGGCTTCTTTGTACGTATCTACTCTTATTGTATGAATAGGAATTTGGTATCAGTGACAGGGCTGGTGAGCTTCTTCTTGAGTTGAGGGTTGGTATTGCCTTGCTTTGTCAGATGTCAATGAACTCTAGAGGAAGCAGGTAACACTGAGAACCACATTTGTGGTGAAAGGAATGTTGCTTAGTCCATATAATTACCACTAGCTACAGAAATGGAAGTTATGATTGAGTTGCTTCATATAGGTCTAAAGACTTTAGGAAGTTCCAATATGCAATGAATTACAGACCAAGTTAAAATGGGATTACTATTTACTGTAGAGAAACCACCATTGAACAAGTAGAAGGTGAATTATGTGTAATTGCTACTGTAACAAAGAGAGCCAATAAAAAGTTACTATTAAGAACTCCAGTACTTTGGCCACCTCATGCAAAGAGTTGACTCATTGGAAAAGACTCTGATGCTGGGAGGGATTGAGGGCAGGAGGAGAAGGGGATGACAGAGGATGAGATGGCTGGATGGCATCACGGACTCAATGGATGTGAGTCTGAGTGAACTCCGGGAGTTGGTGATGGACAGGGAAGCCTGGTGTGCTGCGATTCATGGGGTTGCAAAGAGTCAGACATGACTGAGTGACTGAACTGAATAAAGAACAAATACAGTCCTACTTCAGTATAACAAAATACTGTGGATGCTCAAGTCTCATAGTTGGCCCTCAGTGTCTGTGGATCCTCATTCATGTATTCAATCAGCTGCAGGTTATAGCAATAGTACATAACCTGTGGTTGGCTGAATCTGAGGATATGGAACCTTCAGATACCGAGGGTCATAGTACATTCTTTTCTTTTCCTCACAGTTGTTCTCAAATGGTGTGGAGAAGTGATCTTCCACTCAGTCATTCAGGGTATCGGTTTCCTTTCAAGTCAGTGAGTATGTGGTATCTGTTTTGATTAAAGCTGGGTTGCTGGGAATTTTTGGTTTCAGTTGAGGTATACACATACCTCAACTGGGATGTGTTTGGGGAGAGATGAATGGAGGGAAGCATATGTGCAATGTTTCACAGTTAAGGCCTGGTTGTGGCACATATTCTTCTGGTTACATTCCACACTTAAAAGCAAGGGTATTGGAGAATGTATTTGGTCCCCAGCTATGTTTCCATGAAGAAGGAGGAGAATAGACTTTGGTGAATAATTTAATCTCAACCAGTTCTATGACTTTCAGTAATTAGAGAAATAGTCAATGCAATTTGAATCGTCATTGATTTTTAAAACTTAGATACCCATCATCAAATTAGAAATAGATAATTCCATGGTTAAATTATTGTATAGCATACTCATACAGTACAATGATATGTAGCTGTTAAAATGCTTTTTGTAAAAGAATAGTTAATTCAGTGACAATGAGTACACCATATGCAGTTAATTTAAACTAGCAAGATATGGAAAACACTATGTAATAAAATAAAAATTTTATAAAAATATCATAGGCAAAGATTAGAAAATAGGTAAATGTTACTGTTATCTTTTGAGGCTTAAACAATTTTATTTTGTATAGATCTTTTACTAAAGCCATCCTAAAAGTATTTTTCAAATATTTTGTTAGTCTATGATTTAAGACATGGCTACTATCTTAGCCCTACAGCAGCAGAGAGTTTCTCACTTCTCTTGCTTTTATGAACTTGATGGGAAATAACCTTGTTTTCATACACTAGGCAGATCCGATGTGTGCATGGAAACAGATCTCTGAATCTTAACTCTGATACTTGATATCTCTGAATAATCTCTTAAACCTCATTGATTGCCCATTCATAGCATGTCAGGAGGGCTGAAAGTACCTACTCTATCGAGTTATTAAGAGCTCTAAGTAAGATAACAGGTGTGAAAGAATTTTATAAATGGTTAATCTATGTTGGGTATTGATACTAATACTGCTAGAAATTAAATTGATGTAGCAAATATTTAATGACAGTTGACTGAATTTGGCTCATTCATATTGGCTCACATGCTGTAATTAATTATAGGGCAATAAATAGTTATTCTGCTAGATTCAAATAACCACAAGATAACTTGTTTAAACAGGGTGGTGGTGGGGTCATTTAAAGTTCTTCTAGGAACTTTGTTGTGTCCAGCTTACAAAGAAATGGCTAGTGGTCCTAAAGTTCACTTTTAAAATAAAGATTAATAGTGTTCTGATAAAGCTTTTATGCATATAATTTTATGGTAAGCTTTAAAAAATGTTTATAAATAACTTGACAACAAAATAAAATGAAGTAAATAATTTTGTTCTCCTGGAAAATCCATTAACAGCATTGTGTTTTTAATTAAAATATAACTCACGTGTAATGAATCGTGTAGATCTAAAGTGTGAAATTTGATATAATTTGCAAATTCATAGAACCATGTTACCCGTATCTTATAAAATATGGAATATTCACATTTTCATTACTTCAGAAAATTCTCCTGTGCCCTCTTCCCTTCAGTATCCTTATATGCAGCCACTGTGCTTATTCTTAAGAGATGATTTTACTTATTTGAACTTGATAAAAATGGAATCATATATACTTTTCTGTGTCAGATTTATTTTGCTTAACAAAATATTTTGGTTATTCATCAATATAGCTTTGTAAACCTGTTGTTCACTCAGTTATCTTTGTTGTTCAGTCACTCAGTTGTGTCCGACTCTGCAATCACATGGATTACAGCTTGCCAGTCTTCCCTGTCCTTCACCATCTCCTGGAGTCTGCTCAAACTCACATCCATTGAGTTGTTGATGCCATCCAACCATCTCATCCTCTATCGTCCCCTTCTCCTCTTGCCTTCAATCAATCTTAATCATAGAATTTAAGTAATTTATTTTGTGTCTGTGTTTTTCTATTTATTTACTCATGTTTTCTAAATTTCTCCCCTGAACATAGATTTTAGTAATAAGGAATTAAACATATTCACAAGTGAGAATTTTGTAATGACCCGGGAGAAGTTAAATTACCCATACTCGACTTCAGCTGTCGATTCTAATATGATTAGTGATCCCTTTGGTCAATCAGGTAGACTTATGGTTTCTCAAAAAAAAAAAAAAATCACCTAGATAACTTGGCAGGTAGAAAGAAGTGGTAATTGTGACTTATGGTCCCCTTTCAATGATACATGAGCTGTTCTCAAAGTAAAGCAAATGCATATTATAGCATTTTTGTATAAAATCTTATCACAGAGCCTATAAAAGCACATAAATGTCTTACTTCTCAAAATCAGTGAAACATACTGTCTGAAATGAATGCAGCATTTAAAAGATAAGCCCCTTTTTCTTATCTAAATGGCTCAGTTGGTTAAAAAAATTCAGCGATTAACCATTTACCTGCCCTGAGTTTGATTCCAGGTTACTTTTGGTCACAACCAAATTAAAAAAAAAAAAGGAGTAAAGTTTTCATCATGGGAACTGCTCATCTTTCCTAAATAATGGAATATTTTACTTTTAGACATCATTTTTCCATGTGATTATGACAAGTAACCATTTTATCTCCTGTTTTTGTATTTTTTTGTCAAGTTGAGTTCATTTTCATTTATAAGGCAAAATTAAAAAAGAGATTTTAGAAAAACCTTGATATTACCATCAGTATTATCTTCTTTTGTTCCCAGATTGTAGTATGTATCCATTAAGAGTGTATGTAGAAACATGGGGTGTGTGTAGGAACTCATCAGTCACCTTGTAAATAAGATAATCTGATCTGTAACTCAGTTACTTATTGACCCTTCTCTTGTTAAGGGAAACTGTCCTTTAATCTGTGGATATAACTGGAAGATCTGTTGTGGATTTTTTCTTGCTCACGTAATCCCTGGAATGTCCTCATGGTGCACTGTCATTGGGCATTAGCTGTGGTTCACTTCTAGCAGCACTGATCACCACCCAGGGATCTAAGTCATTACTTACTAAATACTTTAGGCAAGTGCTTGATCCAAGAGATAGGGTGGATCAGTTTTTCTTATATTTTTGTCTAATTGAGTTAGTCTCCAGCCTGACTTTAGGGATGCACTAAATATTGGCTTTAGTCTTGTTTCCATACTTTCACACATCTGCTGTATAGCTTAGCTTTTGGGAAACTGAGTAACTGCATATGTATTTTAACATCATAGAAATGTTACTGATGGTACATGCACTTGTGAGGGCTGTGAAGGATATGGGAAGCCTCTCATGTTTATGCACACTTTTCATTTGGGTGTTCAGAAAGAAAACAGCATAGAAGATATTCCAGAATTACTGGTCATAGCTAGAGAGATAATGGGCCTCTTTTATCATTATTCTTCAGCCAGAGACAGACTGCATGATATGTAAGAAATTTCATAGCTTCCTTATGATATTCAAATAATTTGGAATAGCTGTAATTGCATATAAAAAAAAACTTTGAGACAAATAGCTTTAATACTGTATTTTGTAGTTAACATTATGTATATAGCTATGAACTAATTGATTTACTAATACCAGGATAGAATTAGGAAAAAACAGTACTGGCCTTAAAGAAAATAGTTCATTTTGCCAGAACTTGCTGAAATTTCTTGAAGGCAGGTATTTGTTACAAAAGGTTGGCTTGATCTTCCTACTATTATACTCCAGGAAAGCTAGTAAAATGAGTATAAATGCAATGAAAGCTGAATTGCAGGTGGAAATTTGAGGATAATTTTGTCATCTTGAAACTCAAATTTATATCTCCATTGCCGCAGTTTTCTGTTTAAAGGTAATTTTTTCTCAAATGGTTGTGTGAAACATCCAGGGCCTGCAAACATATTAAAAATAAAAATAAATTGGGGTCCTAAATTTGCTACTGAAAATAACTCGTATCTTCTGGAAGTAGTGCACAAATCTTTGGTTTGAAGATTGTATCAATAAAATTGTAACACCACTATATTAGTTAGGGTTCTCCAGAGAAACAGAACCAATAAGAGATCTGTATGTGTATCTCTCTGTATCTCTATATATCTCCCTTCTATAACTATATATGGGGAATAATTATAAAGAATTGACTTGTTATAATGGATAGGGCAAGTCCCAAGCGCTGCAGAGTGAATCAGCAAATTGGAGACCCAAGAGAGCTGATGGTTTAGTTCCAGTCCAAGCCTGAAGATCCAAGAACCAGGAGAGGTAATGTTGTTTCTGCTCATAGACTGGCAAACTTGAGATCCAGGAACTGCCAATGTTTCAGTTCAAATCCACAGGCAGGAAAAAAAAATTAATGTCCCAGATTGCTGGCAAGTCAGGTAAAAGGAATTCAGTGTTACTGGGGAAGAGGGTTAGCCTTTTTATTTTATTCAGATCTTTCACTGGTTGAGGCCTACACACATTAGGGAGAGTGATCTGTATTACCTAAACTTCCCATTGAAATATTAACCTTCAAAACCACCCTCATAGAAACATACAGAATAATCTTGACCAAATAATCTGAGGAACCCATAGCTCAGTCAAGTTGATATACAAAGTTAATCAGCATGATCACAATCAACATGTGATTCAGGAGGTGAAGAGGAAATATTAGAGGAAAAGAATTTAAGAACTTAGTGCCAACATCGACAGCAGCAACAGGAAACAGTAGAAACAATTGATATATTTTGCTTTTTCCACTGACTGTGGTTGGAAGTATGCATTGACTTAGTGCTGCAGATGTACAGTTCAGGGGCTGCAGAAGCAATTAGCTGGTGATTGTATGGCTCAGGCTTTTTTTCTTTCTCTTTAGTGCTAAACTTTTAAAATTTGACTATTATGTTTTGAAACAGTCAATTGTATTACAATGTAATAGTATGGTAATAGAAGATATTCAAATGTTATTTCACAATTTTTGGATATAAAGTAAAATATTTAGTTTATCTTCAAACAACAGGGGTTGTTCAGTGGGTCTACTTAAGCTGAAGTTTTAAAATAGATGGGAAAACATTTGAATTTTGTGACAGGTCAAAAAAACTTCCAGATGAGCCATGGGGCTTAGAAATATCAAAAAACTAAAGAAAAAGGTATGTCATGAGTATAGGTATATGCTAGTCTGTTTTATCACAAATTTATTATAAGAAAAATTTATCAAATTTTATGCATACACAGACCATACATGGTGTCATTTGCAGTCGAGAGAAATGTAAAGATAAAATATTAAACTATAATTGCCTAAAATTTCCTGCAGTACACACTGTACTACTGTAATAACTTTGTAGCCACTACCTCCTGTTGCTACTGTGGTGAGCTTAGGTGTTGCAAGAATTCCCTTAAAGTGCCATGTAATGCTAATCTTTGTGTGAGTACTTTGTCTCAAGGAAATTGTGTATCACAGTAAAAAAGTGATTTCTTGTAGTTCTCACATATTTTTCATCCTGTTTAGTACAATACCATAAACCTTGACTAATACCATGAGGCCCATACAAAGTGGCACTTGTGATGCTAGAAGTGCTTCCAAGAAGCAGAGAAAAGTCATGATGTTACATGAGGTTGAATTGCTTTGTATATTCCACAGATAGCGATCTACAGCTGCAGTTGTCCACCATTTCAAGATAAATGAATCCAGCCTAAGAACCATTTTTTTTTTTTAAACAAATTCATGAAGCTGTTTCTGTAGTTATGCCAGCAGGTGCGAAAACCTTACACTTGTTGTGAAACACTCTTTTCTCTTGTGCTGAAAATGGAGCTTAGTTTTTATGTGGATGTAGGAATGCTTTAAGAAAGACATGCCGATAGACTATGCTTCAAAAAAAAGCAAAGTCATTATATGCTAACTTAAAGCAAGCAAAGGTGGAGGATCTAAAGCTGGAGAGTTTAATGCAAGCAAAGAGTGGTTTGATAATTTTAGAGATTTGGCTTAAATGTCAGGGTAGCAGGAGTAGCAGCTGACTGAGGCAGCAGACTAGTTCCCAGATGCCATTAAGAAAATTGTTGAGAAAGAATATCTACCTGACCAGGTTTTTAATGCAGATGAATTTTTTCCTATTCTGGGGGAAAATGCCACAAAGGACATTTAGTAGTAAGGAAGAGAAGTGAGCAACAGGACTTGTGGCAGGAAGGGATAGGTTAATTACTATTTCATGCGAATGCAGTTGGGTTTATGTCAGTACTGCTGTTATATAAAAGCTGCTAACACTGAGCCTTGAAGGGAAAAGCAGCACTAGCTTCTAATAGTTTGATTGTGCAAGGAGGCCTGGACAATGAGAATTTTTGTTACTTTGTTCCTGAAGTCAGGAAGTATCATGTCAGTGAAGTAAAGTGACAGTTGCTCAGTCATTTCCAACTCTTTGTGACCCCATGGACTGTAGCCTGCCAGGCTGCTCTATCAGTGGAATTCTACAGGCCAGAATACTGGAGTGGGTAGTCCTTCCCTTCTCCAGGAGATCTTCCCAACCAAGGGATCAAACCCAAGTCTCACATTGCAGGTGAATTCTTTACTGACTGAGCCACCAGGGAAACCCATCATGTCAGTGAAGGACTGACTTTTAAAATTTTTATGATAATTGGACAATGTTTCTGGCCACCTTGAACCCCATGAGTTCAACACTGAAGGTACTGAAGTGATTTTCTGGCCCCTAAACACAATGTCTCTAATTCAGCCTCTAGATTGGGGTGGTGGTGTCACAAGAACCTTTAAGCCTCATTAGACACAAGGATTGTCAACACTATGGATGAGAATCCCTATAGAGAGGATATCATGAAAGTCTAGAAGGATTACATCATTGAAGATGCCAATGTTAGAGAAAAAGCTATGAAAGCTACCATATGATTCATCATTTCCACTCCTGGGTATTTATGCAAAGAAAATGAAAACACTAATTCAAAAAGATATATACACCCAGTGTTCACTGAAGCACTATTTACAATAGCCAAGACATAGAAGCAACCTAAGTGTCCATCAGCAGATAAATGGATAAAGAACATAAATACATACACACACACACACATACAGTGTAATATTACTCAGCCATAAAAAATTAAATTCTGCCATTTGGAACAATGTGGATGAACCTTGAGAGTATTATGCTTAGTTAAATAAAATCAGAAAAAGACAAATACTCTTATTTAATATGTGGAATCTAAAATATAAAGCAAATGTGTATATATATATATATTTAACCAAAGTATAAACAAACTGACTCACAAATATAGAGAGCAAACTTATGTTTATCAAAGGGGAAAAAGAAGGAGGAGCAAGATAGGGGTGTGGGACTAAGATAAATCATAAACAAGGCTTTTTTTTTTTTTTGGCCAGCATAAGGAAATATACACTTGATCTTAGCCAAAAGACCAAGAAGCGATACATAAGGAAATATAAAATATTATTTTATATTAACTTAAAAAACTGGTTATTTTACTAGATAGTTCTATATATCCATAAATTAAAAGCAAATGTTTGTTAATCTAGAATATGCTTCTATTTATTGGAGGCTGTCATGGTACCATTAACTCTACTAACATCTGGCTTCCTCCATTCAACATAGCAGTAGGACAGATTTAGGGAAGCTACTAAACGGTAGGGTAACAATCTGAAACTGTCTAAAATGAAATGATTTCTAGCAGACAAACCATTTTCCTATTTATAAAAATTTGGAGGTATATATGTCCTATTTTTAAAGGCATGGAAGTCTTTTAAAGTGTACAGCTTTCTAATTGCCAAATTATTTTTATTTTCTTTGGAAAATCTTTGCCTCTTTGTTTTCCTTCCATTGAAAATTACGTCCAAATTTCTTATTAGAAAGTGACAGAGTAGTAGTAAGCAATGGTTGGAATATGGTACTCTTTGCAAGTAATAATTTTAATCATGTGTGAGGAAGTTATATAGTATATTTGAATCTTATAATCAATTTAAAATATGATATGTCATTTTCCAAAGCAACTCCTGAAAGGCAAATTAAAACTTTTGAAAAGCTGAAAAAGTACAATGTTTCAAATAGCACTCAACTTGACCACCTGACATGCCTCTTGAAAAACCTGTATGCAAGTCAGGAAGCAACAGTTAGAACTGGACATGGAACAACAGACTGGTTCCAAATAGGGAAAGGAGTATGTCAAGGCTGTATATTGTCATTCTGCTTATTTAACTTATATGCGGAGTATATCATAAGAAATGTTGGGCTGGATGAAGCAAAAGCTGGAATTAAGATGCTGGGAGAAATATCAATAATCTCAGATAAGCAGATGACACCACCCTTATGGCAGAACATAAAGAAGAAATAATGAGCCTCTTGATGATGGTGACTCTCTGTTGCAGAGTCGGACATGACCAAGCAACTGAACTGAACTGACAGGAACTGATGAAGGTGAAAGAGGAGAGTGAAAAAGTTGGCTTAAACTTAACATTCAGAAGACTAAGATCATGGCATTTGGTCCATCACTTCATGGCAAATAGATGGAGAAACAGTAGAAACAGTGACAGACTTTACTTTTTGGGCTCCAAAATCACTGCAGATGGTGACTGCAGCCATGAAATTAAGAGACACTTGCTCCTTAGAAGAAAAGCTATGACCAACCTAGAAAGCATATTAAAAAGCAGAGACATTACTTTGCTGACAAAGGTCCGTCTAGTCAAAGCCATGGTTTTTCTAGCAGTCATGTATGGATGTGAGAGTTGGACTATAAAAGAAAGCTGAGTGCTGAAGAATTGATGCGTTTGAACTGTGGTGTTGAAGAAGACTCTTGAGAGTCCCTTGGACTGCAAGGAGATCCAACCAGTGCATCCTAAAGGAAATCAGTCCTGAATATTCACTGGAAGGACTGATGCTGAAGCTGAAACTCCAATATTCTGGCCACCTGATGCAAGGAACTGACTTATTGGAAAAGTCCCTGATGCTGGGAAAGATTGAAGGCGGGAGGAGAAGGGGATGACAGAGGATGAGATGGTTGGATGGCATCAGCAACTCAACGACATGAGTTTGAGTGAATTCTGGGAGTTGGTGATGGACCGGGAGGCCTGGCGTGCTGCAGTCCATGGGGTTGCAAAGAGTCAGACACAACTGAACAACTGAACTGAGAATACCATTGCTCTCTGGCAGTTTTGGGTAGGTAAAAATTTACCAATCATCCTGAAATTGCCTTATTGACTAAATTTGTCTACATGTGATTTTTGTTTATATATTTGAAACTAATCATACAGGAAAGCTATTTAACATGAATGAATCCTTTATAATCACAGAAATAAAAATGGAAGATGATTTCAGAGTAGGAGTTTCAAATATAATTAATACATTTATTTAAAATATAATTTATTCTACTATTCCACAGATTTTTTGATTATGCATGATAGATCTAGATTCCTAGAATATTTCATTTGAAAGAGTGTGGTGTTCCACAACACTTGTGGCATTTGTCCTTTTTAATGTGGTAGGACTGATTGAATTGGGCTCTTCCAGGCATCAGAGTTTAGAAAAAGTTCTTGTACTGGAAGGAAAAGGGTGGTAGTAGTGGTTTTCCTGTGATCCTTCTTCTAAGAGAAGAGTAGACTATAGGTAGGGCATTGGTGGTGGGTGAGAATGGCATAACTATTTGTAGTCCTAATAGTTATGGGCTTTGTCTTGTATGATGGAAGGAAGTAGCTCAAGTTCTGCTTCTCTTTCTCCTTCCTAGTTAAGGCTCAGAGATAGCAGAGAAAGGTTAGAATGAACCTTCAGTCATTTTCAAAGTTGATTTCAACAGCAACACTTAAAGATTCTGAGGATGCATGTCTAAGGCTATTCTGTGTGAGAGAGCAAATTATAGCTGCTGCTGCTGCTGCGTCGCTTCAGTCGTGTCCGACTCTGTGCGACCCTGTAGACGGCAGCCTATCAGGCTCCTCCGTCCCTGGGATTCCACAGGCAAGAACACTGGAGTGGGTTGCCATTTCCTTTTCCAATGCATGAGAGTGAAAAGTGAAAGTGAAAGTCACTCAGTCGTGCCTGACTCTTTGCGAACCCATGGACTGCAGCCCATCAGGCTCCTCTGTCCATGGGAGTTTCCAGGCAAGAGTACTGGAGTGGGGTGCCACTGCCTTCTCTGGCAAATTATAGCACTGGTTTTTATGTCCTGCTGCCATTACTGCAACAAGAAGTTCTGGGTTTTTTGTTTGTTTGTTTGTTTTGTTTTATGCAATGGGATTCTGTGTATTTTGTTTGAAGAAATGTTCTTGAGCTTAAAAAAAAGATGCTTGAAAAATCATTAAACCAGAACTTTTTAAGAAATCTCTTCCCAAATATCTTTTGTCTTGACTTCTGTAATTTTAAAATCATTAGGATTAAAACATAAATTTGTTCAGGAAGATATGAGGACTGGATGAATGGTAGGTATCAGATAAGAAATCCTTTGCTCGGGTGCTTTAGTGCAAACAGGTTGCTTTCCTAACATCCACTTTAGGTCCACACGAGGGGAGAGAGGGGAGCTTCGTGGGAAAGGGTAAAAGATGTAACTGTGGAGCATATGACATGGAAGGTAGGGAAGCCCAAAGGACTCACACTGAGCAAAATTTTGACAGCCAAAGACCAATTTGAAGGTATTCTTGTGGAGTAACAGAGTAAGAGAAGGTATTAGTAGTACACAGGTTAAAGGGAATACAGATAAAAATTTATTTTAAAATTGGGCTTGGTATTGGTTGTTTCCTGTTTTTGCTTTGGTATGTTTAAAGTGGTGTGGTCTGAGTTTATGAATTTAGGAGAAACAGTTGTCTAGTGTATTCTTGAATGGCTGTTTTTAGGTTGGAGCATCCCCAGGTTGCCTGTGTGAATCTGATGTTCTCGGTGTGAGGTTTGTTCTGGGTGTGAATGCCTCATCTTTCCTCAATGTGTGCTGACCCTTAATTGCTTGATAGGGACTGTGATGGGTGTTGTTGGTGATCAGAGCCTGCACTGAATGTTGGAGGGGGCCTCCTCTTTGCTCCATGGTCATCATAGCTGTCTTGGGGGCAGGATCTGCTTGCTGGTTGGTGAAACAGAAGCCCTCACATTTGGTTCCAAACAATGATGTGAAGTATATGGGTGGAGAGTGCTTCTGTTGGGAAAGGAGGCACTGTGTAGTCCTGTCCACCAGCATGCATGCTCTGTAATATCACTTGCCACCCAGCGTCAGCACCGACCCCGCCTGCTGGACCTGCCTTAGCTGTGGGAACGCCAGAAGTCGGCTTGGATGTCCCTCAAGTGCTTCACTCACAGAGGTGCTGGAGTATACCTACTGAAGCTGTGCCGTACACCTGCTGTGGGATTGCGATTTCAGATTGCAGATTTCAGCCCTGCCTCCGTTTCGGGGGCTACCAGCTGGCACTTGACTCTTAGAGCTCTTAGTGGTGGAGTCAAGCCCGCTGTAAGCAGGGTGGAATGTGACTGCTAAGGCTAGGCCACGCCCCTCCCTTCCTGTGCTTGTTGACATTGGGGCTCCTGCTGTGGACCTAGGCTGTGTTCTGGGCACACCTCCAGTTGCAGACCAGACCAAAATCCAAGCCTCTCAGGCTGTCTCTGAACAGCCAAACTGAGACCTTTCTCCAGGTCTGTCCACTGAAGTCTGAGTTTCAGCACACAGCTGCCGCACATACCAGCGGATGGGCCTCTTGGGCTGCGTGGGAAGTGCAGCAGTGTGACAGGGAGCCTCTGTGCTGATCTCTCCCTGCCCCACCTGCCACAGGCCTGCTGCTTCACTCCTCTATGGGCCTTGAAGCTCCCTGTATGTTTCAGCTGACTCCTAGCAGGGGAAGGAGGTTTCTGGTATGAGGGAACGTTTCCTCTTTCATGGACCCTTTGGCTCAGAGGTTAAAGCGTCTGCCTCCAATGCGGGAGACCCAGGTTTGATCCCTGGATCGGGAAGGTCCCCTGGAGAAGGAAATGGCAATCCATTCCAGTATTCTTGCCTGGAGAATCCCATGGACACAGAAGCCTAGTACATTACAGTCCACGGGGTCTCAAAGAGTCGGACACGACTGAGCGACTTCACCTTCACCTTCACCTTCACCTTCCAGGGGTGCAGGTTCCATCCTGATTCCCCCTCTTTTTTTTCCTTTAGTCCTACCATCTATTCAGTTCCATCATAAAAGAGTTTTAAAGGAGACTATTTTAATTAAATCCTACATAGTTTTTTCAAGATCAATAAAGAAAATTTGTACATCTTATGGAAAGATAGAGTTCTGTTCCTATTAATACATTGGATAAGATGTCTTTTGTTGAAATACTAAACTTATCCACACAGCCAGTGATTCTTAACTAGGGGCAATTTAAAAACTTTGGGTGAATGTTTACTACATTCCATGAGACCCACCATTTTACATGCTGAAAGAATTTACATGCAAATCAAACTTAGACCTTGCATTTGAAGATGATATAACTTTTACATGCATTTTTAATGATCATTGAAAGAACTCAATCCAGATGGTGGAAAGGATATTTTTCTTTTACCCAGAACAGCTGGACTTTTTATATTAAAGAGAGAGGGAAACAGATGTTGTTGCAATGTAGTTTCTAGCATGAATACAAGACACATGTATCTCTTCATGCTTACAAAAGGCATGAGGGGATGACTAAATTGCCTGTTACAAAAAGATACCAGACTTACACTTATTTCAGAGAATTTTCTTCTTATATTCCTATTTTTGAATGCTGACACCATTGTATTGCCATGGAGAAATCATGAAAGAACAATATGAGCAAACAATAGAGGATAACATCCTTATTATAATAAATAGCCAAGAGTTCATTAAAAATTGTCTTTGAATTTTTAATTTGGAACAAGGGGCTTTTAAAAGTGATTTCTTTGAACCATTTCAAATTTTTTACTGGTATCATGATAATTAATATGCCAGTAAAACTGAATGTTTTTCCTTAAGTCCAAGAGGTCCTTAGAAGCATCTGACAAAGGATTATTTTGATTACTCCTGTTCTGGTGTGATAAGACATTAACAAAGATACTATATCACAGAGCTAATAACATATGGGTTCTCTGATGACTGTCTAATTTAAGGAAAACAGTTACTTCCCTGGAAGAATCTATTAATAAGCCACTACATCAGCCTTTTAGATATCAGTGGACAGTTACTTTAAAATTAGCTGTATTTAGAAAGGTCAGATGGCATCATTCTTTATAGCCAAAATTCACATCGTATTTTTTCCCCTTTTTAAAATTTATTTTTTTAAAATTGGAGTATAATTGCTTTACAGTGTTATATTTCTGCTGTACAACAACATGAATTAGTTATATGTATGCATACGTCTCCTCCCTCTTGAGCCTCGCCCACCTCCTGTCCCACCCCTCTAGGTCATCACACACACTGAGCTGAGCTCTCTGTGCTATACATCAGCTTCCCATCCTATCTATTTTATACAGCATCATGTGATATCGATGCTGAAATCATTAGTTGTGAGAATAGTCATAGGCACAGCTATATATATGGATAAGGTTGTTTTTCCCTCCATAAGGTTTTACTGTAAGGTACAGGAATATATTGTTGAGTAGAAAGACAATTTTATTTTTGGTAAAATAGATTATTTGAGATACTTTGAGCTAAGAGGGTGAGTACTTGATGCTGTTACTTTGTCATCAGCAACTAACTATTGAAAGACCAGAGAAGAGGCTTGGGAGTATATGAAAATAGCTGGCCCTAAAAAACATGTTAATTTCCTCATGAAGACACCTCAAGTTCCTGGAACGTTGCCTGGTTTGCTTGACACATGCTTAGATTCTGAAGAATATGCTTCCTTCTAAAATGTTTGGTTAATTTCTCAAGCACTGCCTTAAAAATAATTTAATTCCTTTAGTAGCCTTAGATATGAAGAGGGAGAGTTTTCTTTTATATTCACTTCAAATTAAATATTGATATAAGAACATTCTATCTTTGGACAATAATTTGCCTTCTTGATCATTATAAATCTACAGTGCCCAGCAAGATTCCTCCTTTGAACTTGCAAATTATTGCTTGCATAAGGCTTTTCAGCAAGTTTCTTTCTTCTTTTTTTTTTTTTTTTTCCTCAATATGAAAAGTTTAGGAACTGGAAGAGTTTAGTGATCATGAAGCACTGTCCTTATCTTCAGTGTGAACAAACAAAGGTGATGTCGATCGAACTACAAGCCTAAGGTTATACAGCCAGCAAGTAATACTCATGAGCCTTCAGTTCAGTTCAGGTGCTCTTTGCGACCCCATGAATTGCAACATGCCAGGCCTCCCTGTCTATCACCAACTCCCGGACTTCACTCAGACTCACATCCATTGGGTCAGTGATGAGACCCAGCCATCTCATTCTCTGTCGTCCCCTTCTCCTCCAGCCTCCAATCCCTCCCAGCATCAGAGTCTTTTCCAGTGAGACAACTCTTTGCATGAGGTGGCCAAAGTACTGGAGTTTCAGCTTTAGCATCATTCCTTCCAAAGAAATCCCAGGGTTGATATCCTTCAGAATGGACTGGTTGGATCTCCTTGCAGTCCAAGGGACTCTCAAGAGTCTTCTCCAACACCACAGTTTAAAAGCATCAATTCTTCGGCGCTCAGCTTTCTTCACAGTCCAACTCTCACATCCATACATGACCACTGGAAAAACCATAGCCTTGACTAGATGGACCTTTGTTGGCAAAGTAATGTCTCTGCTTTTGAATATGCTATCTAGGTTGGTCATAATTTTTCTTCCAAGGAGTAAGCGTCTTTTAATTTCATGGCTGCAGTCACCATCCGAAGTGATTTTGGAGCCCAAAAAGATAAAGTCTGACACTGTTTCCCCATCTATTTCCCATGAAATGATGGGATCAGATGCCATGATCTTCGTTTTCTGAATGTTGAGCTTTAAGCCAACTTTTTCACTCTCTTCTTTCACTTTCATCAAGAGGCTCCTTAGTTCCTCTTCACTTTCTGTCATAAGGGTGGTGTCATCTGCATATCTGAGGTAATTGATATTTCTCCCAGCAAGCTTGATTCCAGCTTGTGCTTCTGCCAGCCCAGCATTTCTCATGATGTACTCTGCATAGAAGTTAAATAAGCAGGGTGACAATATACAGCCTTGATGTANCACTCTCTTCTTTCACTTTCATCAAGAGGCTCCTTAGTTCCTCTTCACTTTCTGTCATAAGGGTGGTGTCATCTGCATATCTGAGGTAATTGATATTTCTCCCAGCAAGCTTGATTCCAGCTTGTGCTTCTGCCAGCCCAGCATTTCTCATGATGTACTCTGCATAGAAGTTAAATAAGCAGGGTGACAATATACAGCCTTGATGTACTCCTTTTCCTATTTGGAACCAGTCTGTTGTTCCATGTCCAGTTCTAACTTTTGCTTCCTGACCTGCATACAGGTTTCTCAAGAGGCAGGTCAAGTGGTCTGGTATTCCCATCTCTTTTAGAATTTTCCACAGTTTATTGTGACCCACACAGTCAAAGGCTTTGACAAAGTCAATAAAGCAGGAATAGGTGTTTTTCTGGAATTTCCTTGCTTTTTCCATGATCCAGCAGATGTTGGCAATTTGGTCTCTGGTTTCTTTGCCTTTTCTAAAACGAGCTTGAACATCAGGAAGTTCACGGTTCATGTATTGCTAAAGCCTGGCTTGGAGAATTTTGAGCATTAATTTACTAGCATGTGAGATGAGTGCAATTGTGCAGTAGTTTGAGCATTCTTTGGCATTGCCTTTCTTTGGGACTGGAATAAAAACTGACCTTTTCCAGTCCTGCGGCCACTGCTGAGTTTTCCAGATTTGCTGGCCTATTGAGTGCAGCACTTTCACAGCATCATCAAGGATTTGAAACAGCTCAACTGGAATTCTATCACCTCCACTAGCTTTGTTCATTGTGTTGCTTTCTAACGCCCACTTGACTTGACATTCCAGGATGTCTGGCTCTAGGTGAGTGATCACACCATCATGATTATTTAGGTGGTGAAGATCTTTTTTTGTACAATTCTTCTGTGTATTCTTGCCATCTCTTCTTAATATCTTCTGCTTCTGTCAGGTCCATACTATTTCTGTCCTTTATTGAGCCCATCTTTGCATGAAATGTTCCCTTGGTATCTCTAATTTTCTTGAAGAGATCTCTAGTCTTTCCCATTCTGTTGTTTTTCTCTATTTCTTTGCATTGATCACTGAGGAAGACTTTCTTATCTCTTCTTGCTATTCTTTGGAACTCTGCATTCAGATGCTTATATCATTCCTTTTTTCCTTTGCTTTTCGCTTCTCTTCTTTTCACAGCTATTTGTAAGGCATCCTCAGACAACTATTTTCCTTTTTTGCCTTTCTTTTCCATGGGGATGGTCTTGATCCCTGTGTCCTATACAGTGTCACAAACTTTCATCCATAGTTCATCAGGCACCTATCTATCAGATCTAGTCCCTTAAACCTATTTCTCACTTCCATTGTATAAGCATTAGGGATTTGATTTAGGTGATACCTGAATGGTCTAGTGGTTTTCCCTACTTTCTTCAATTTAAGTCTGAATTTGGCAATAAGGAGTTCATGATCTGAGCCACAGTCAGGTCCTGGTTTTGTTTTTGTTGACTGTATAGTGGCTCTATCTTTGGCTGCAAAGAATATAATCAATCTTATTTCAGTTTTGACCATCTGGTGATGTCCATGTGTAGAGTCTTCTTTTGTGTTGTTGGAAGAGGGTGTTTGCTATGACCAGTGCATTTTCTTGGCAAGACTCTATTAGTCTTTGCCCTGCTTCATTCCACATTCCAAGGCCAAATTTGCCTGTTACTCCAGGTGTTTTTTGACTTCTACTTTTGCATTCCAGTCCCCTATAATGAAAAGGACATCTTTTTTGCATGTTAGTTCTAAAAGGTCTTGTAGGTCTTCATAGAACCATTCAACTTCAGCTTCTTCAGCATTACTGGTTGGGGCATAGACTTGGATTACTGTGATATTGAATGGCTTGCCTTGGAAATGAACAGAGATCATTCTGTCGATTTTGAGATTGCATCCAAGCACTGCATTTTGGACTCTTTTGTTGTGATGGCTACTCCATTTCTTCTGAAGATTCCTGCCCACAGTAGTAGATATAATGGTAATCTGAGTTAAGTTCAACCATTCCAGTCCATTTCAGGTCACTGATTCCTAGAATGTTGATGTTCACTCTTGCCATCTCTTGTTTGACCACTTCCAATTTGCCTTGATTCATGGACCTGACATTCCAGGTTCCTATGCAATATTGCTCTTTACAGCCTTGGACCTCACTTCTATCACCAGTCACATCCACAAGTGGGTATTGTTTTTGCTTTGGCTCCATCCCTTCATTCTTTCTGGAGTTATTTCTCCACTGATCTCCAGTAGCATATTGGGCACCTACTGACCTAGGGAGTTCCTCTTTCAGTATCCTATTGTTTTGCCTTTTCAACTGTTCATGGGGTTCTCAAGGCAAGAATACTGAAGTGGTTTGCCATTCCCTTCTCCAGTGGACCACATTATGTCAAACCTCTCCACCATGACCCGCCTGTCTTGGGTGGCCCGTTAGCATGGCTTAGTTTCATTGAGTCAGACAAGGCGGTGGTCCTAGTGTGACTAGATTGACTAGTTTTCTGTGAGTATGGTTTCAGTGTGTCTGCCCTCTTACAACACCTACCATCTTATTTGGGTTTCTCTTACTTTGGACGTGGGGTATCTCTTCACTGCTGTTCCAGCAAAGCACAGCTGCTACTTCATACCTTGGACAAGGTGTATCTCCTCACTGCTGCCCCTCCTGACCTGGAACATGGAATAGCTCCTCTAGGCCCTCCTGTGCCCACTCAGCCACCACTCCTTGGACATGGGGTTGCTCCTCCTGGCTGCCGCCCCTGGCCAAGAAGGGATTATACTAATATAAGACAAACACTGATGCTGAACCTGAAGCTGCAATACTTTGGCCACCAGATGCAAAGAAGTAACTTCTTAGAAAAGACCCTGAAGCTGGAAAAAACTGAAGGCAGGAGGAGAAGAGGACCACAGAGGATGAATTGGTTGGATGGCATCACTAACTCAATGGACATGAGTTTCAGCAAGCTCCAGGAATTGGTGATGGGCAGGGAAGCCTGGTGTGCTGCAGTCCATGGGGTTGCAAAGAGTCAGACATGACTGAGCAACTGAACTGAAATAAATATAAAGCAATCTAGTTCATACAGTTGCAAGTTCTGGGGAATTCAAGCAACATCTATTTTTAAGAAAAAATAAATGCTTTTAAATTTAAAATAATGAAATAATTTTTAGTTCAATACTAATTTTAAATTACTTACATGATTTAACCTGCTAACTAATATTAAATATATATACCTAACTGAAGTAGGTAGCATAGAGATGGTGATATGACCAATAACAAACTGATATAGAATATTATCATACATCTTTTTAATCATTTCAATTTTTCCAAGTAATGGAGACTTGAGTCAAAATAACAATATTAGAACATTAATATTTATTTCCCTTAATAATAAGCACTTAAACATTTACAAGAAAGAGGTATAGTATAGATTAGAGACAGCACACAGAGTAGTTGCTTTTCTTAATTTGCTCACTGTTGAGAATAACATGCAAAAACTTTGTCTTACTGTGAATCTTATTCATGGTATATGCTGATGATTTAACTATCACAATGCTGGACTAGTACAAATAGAAATTATAATTTATTTAGCACTGAAGAAAAGAAATGTTGGGGATGGAGGAAAGAAAGCAAATGCTAAATCTTCTTTTTCTATAGAGAAAACACGAAAAGAGAAGAGAGCAAAAACAGAACAGCATGGAAAACAAAACAAACAAACAAACAAAAACAAAAAGAAATATACCAGAATAAAATCTCACTAATTTGAAGGAATTTCTTCTCTTGGGCTTTGCTGATGTTCACCATCTCCAGTGGCTTCTATTTGGGTTGTTTTTAGTTAGGTATATGATTATTTTAATGGACAATATCACCATAATTCTAATAACAAAAGTGGGTCTTGACCCCTACATTCCCATGTATTCTTTCCCTGGCAATTCTTTCCTTTTGGAAATAGCTTTGGATCTGTTACCCTTCTCACAATGCTCATGAATCCTGGAAGTCAAGGAGAACACCTTTTTTTTTTTTCCCTCCCTTAGTTTAATCATGTAAACCTTTGAGCCCTAGTTTCTTCAGCTATAATATCAACATAACATGACATTAACACAATTTAATAACATGCTATTGCAAGTAGCTTACTAACACAAGAGTAGCACAAAGTAAATTGTGTTTTCCAATTTCCTAGATATTATTTAAAGCTACAGTTTACTAATCACCTTTCTTTTAAAATTCTTATATTTTGCAAGTATACAGGAGAACTTTCAGTGTCTGTAGGTCTCATTAACTACTCACTAAACTATACTTGCTCACTTACCTACTAGCTAAAATATATATATTCTCTGGTTTTGATACTTTTGAGAACTGTGTATTAGCATATTTTAAATAATTTATACTTTTCAGTTTTAATTTTCATGTGCTGCATGTTAGATATATTATTAGCATGATAATTTTTAAATGAAAGTGACCCCTGGCACATCATAAGATATTTGAGAATAGATACACCAGGCAGAGTTTCAGAAATCATGTCATCAATGTAATTCTTCAAGTTTGTCATTATTAATTAAATAACCAATAAATCAAGAACAATGTCAAACATAAGCTGCATCCTTGTAAAAGATAAATAAAAATTCCTGCTTTATAATGCCTGATGGCTATGTTGCTTATTTTAGTAGATATAGGCAGTCAGAATGGTCTCAAAGTGTGCACACAAGAAGTAAGAGCTATCACTGCAGAATATGGAAGGAAAGGCATGCTTTATTCTTGAGAAAGTTCCAATGGAAGAGTTGGGAAATTCCTGAAAAATGCATTACAGAATTTGTTGGTGCCTTACCACTGAGAAAGTAGGATGCAAATATTTCTACTTCAGAATTTTGTTTTTTTAATATAAGTAAAATGGATAGATTTTGCTCTGCACACAGAGATTCAAAATGAAAGAGCATAACTCTTAAGCATATCACTTTTATTTCAAGTTAAACTTTAAATTGCAACTTATGCTTTTATATTTAGAATTTAGCATACATCGTCTCCATTAGACTTCAGTTGTGTTGAGTCCAAGATATAAAATACTAGACATTAATAGAGAATAGAAATCTTATGTATTTTTAATGATTCCTCTAAATCCCTTTAATTTATAGAATTACAAAACAAAAAAGATAAATACCTAATTGTACTATTTTCACAGATGGAACCTCAAAAATATCTAGCAAATGTGAATCTTACTTAAATGATGGAATTTGTTCTTTTGGGATTTTTCTGAGGTTTCCAATCTCCAAATGTTTCTTTTTGTGATGTTTCTGTTTATCTCTGTGATAACTTTGGTGGGAAAAGGCATCATTATTCTCATAAGCAGGACAGACCAGACTATCCAGACTCCTATGTACTTTTCCTCAGTAATTTTCCTTCTTGGAAATCTGTTATGTGTCTGCCACTCTTCCTAGAATGCTCATAAACCTTTGGACTCAGAAAAGACATATTTCTTTCCTTGTTTGTGCAACACAGATGAATTTTATCCTTATATTTGGAAACATAGAGTGCCTGCTTCTTACAGTGATGACCTATGACTGCTATGTGGCCATTTGTCGTCCCCTGCACTATCCTCTGGTCATGAACCACAGGTCCATGTCCAGCTGGTGGCTGCCTGCTGGGTCACTGGAGTTCGAATTGAGGTAGGGCAGACGTGCCATATTTTCTCTTTGTCCTTTAGTAGGTCCAACCAAATCAATCACTACTTCTGTGACACCCCCCCCTCCCCTGCCACACCCCAGTACTGAAGCTAGCCTGTAGGGACACTTTTCTGAACGAGATGTTGGTCTTTACAGTTGTTGTGCTTTTTGTTATGGTCCCTTTTCTGCTGATTCTTGGCTCCTACAGTAGAATCACTTCCACCATTCTGAAGTTGCCATCAGCAACAGGAAGAGCAAAGGCTTTCTCCACCTGCTCACCTCATGTCACGGTTGTGACTTTATTATTGGATCTGCAATCGTTACATATTTATGACCTAAATCCAGAAATTCTTCCAGAACAGAAAAATTTCTCTCACTTTTCTATAACACTCACCCTGATTTTTCAAACCCTAATATATATATGCCTAGAAATAAGGATGTCTTGGCAGCCTTGAGAAAACTGCTACCTTAATGTAAAGCATTAGCTGCTTGATTTAAACTCATTTTCTGTTTTCCTATTTAATTTTGCCATTGTATAATCAGAAATAGTTAGGTTGCTTTTCCCACATGATTAATAGATATATATTATATTCATTCATTCCTGGCCTTATTGTTTTATGCTGGATTTTTTAAATATCAGGATTATATTATGGTGTCTTGCTGATAAGAAACTATGTATTTAGGCAATATTATATTCAGTCCACAAATTTACTGGTGATTTGCAATTTTATAAGAAAATAAAGTATCACTTACTTCCTTTTCCCCTAAAACCATAGATATTTTTGTACTTTCCTATTCATATGGCTATCATGCACATTTTTTTCTCCCTTTTCATGATGGTTTTTTAAAAATTTTANATGACAACTATGGCTATTACAAATTACCCATTGAGAGGACTAAGGGAAGTAAAATATAAAAGTTGGTTTTGTAGCCATTTTGAAGTCCTCTGTTTCAATATTCTGTTGCTGCACAACAAATTATATCCAAAATTTATGGTTTATAATAATATAATTTGATTGTATCACATACATTGTCCAGTATGAGGCAGGGATCTGCTGCATGGTTATTCTCTTTCATATAGCACTGACTGTCATCACTATAGAGAATTCATATGGTGACTGATTTGGTTTGCATGTCTAAAAAAGCTTTACATAACTATATCATGTAGTTACAATGATGCATTACAGAGAAGAAAAATCCAGTTTTTACTTAAATTTCATATTCTAGAGGAACAAACTATTATTAGATAAATAATGAAGTAATTTAGCATAAAAGCATAAAATAAATCATACAGTACAATGATTCACATTGAACTTGTGACATTAGAATGGTGTTTAACTTAGTTTGGGAAATAAGTTAAAGAATGCTTTCAGTAAAGGATGACACTAAAGTAATTTTTAAAAATGTATAACTACAATAAGGGTAACAAACACAAATTAAAAAATGTTGAAACATGCCCTCCTGTAATTTGAACCAAGGAAAGGGATTTTTCTTAGTTTTTATTCAACATTTTACTAGAGATACTAGCCTGTACAGTGGGGGATAAAAGAGAGAGAGAGAATAAAATGCATATGTGAACATTGTAAAGTGTTAGTCGCACAATCGTGTCTGACTCTTTGTGAGCCCATGGACTGTATCCTGCAAGGCTCCTCTGTCCATAGAATTCTCCAGGCAAGAGTACTGGAGAGGGTAGCCATTTCCTTCTCTAAGGGATCTTCTTAATGGAATCAAGCTTGGTTCTCCTACATTGCAGGCAGATTCTTTACCATCTGAGCCACCAGGGTTTTATTAACATATTTGTTGGAAGAAGTTATATTTGAATATGTGGAAAATATTTAATAATCTATAATGAAGTTATTAGACATAATAAATGAATTCAACATGTGTACTGGATACAGAGTCAACAAATCATTTCTGTATGTGTGTACACGCTAAGTCGCTTCAGTCATGTCCTATTCTCTGTGACCCTATGGACTGTAAGCCTGCCTGGCTCCTCTGTCCATGGAATTCCACAGGCAAGAATACTGAAGAGGGTAGCCATTCCCTTCTCCAAGGGATCCTCCTGATCTAGGGATGGAACCCGCCTCTGTTATGTCTCTTGCATTGGCAGGCAGGTTCTTTACCACTAGCATCACCTGGGAAGCCCTTATTTCCACATCAAAAAGCAAAAATAAGTAGACATTGAAAATACTATTTAAATATGAACAAAGATATGAAAATTTTAAAAGTAATGGAAATGAAAACCCTGCAGGAAGTTTATTTCATAAACGAGAAAATAATTTGAGAGAAATTTAAAATAAGGAAATAAATGGATTGCTATAACATTTTTATGTACTGGAAAACTCAATATTTAAAAGATGTCACTTTTCTCTGATATAATTCAGTTCAATGATACAGAAACTCCATGAAGTAAAGGAAAATTCCTTTGGTGTATGAGTGGGTGAGATTGTGTACAAGGGAGTGTGTGTGTGACTTAGGCTGATTCTAAATTGTGTATATAAAGACAAGCAATTATCACCAAGGCACTCCTGAAGAACAGTAAAATGAAAGGATTTACTTTACTGGACAGCATGCCATACTATAATAGTGCAGAATTCAGGCAGTGATTGATAAAGACATCAGTGATATGTGATAGAGAGCCCAACACATATCTCCTTCATGCACACACACTTTTAAAAAAAGAGATAAAACTAGAAGTAACCAGGGGGAAATACATACCATAACAATGGGACAGATTTGTTTGATGCGGATTTCAATTTGGAAACTATTTAGTTCAGAAGAACAGATCACATCTTTAAAGAACTGGATAAAACAAGTATCAAATTAGAATGATTTTTATAATAAAATTATCCCCCAAAATAGAAAGTGAACTTTAAGAATAAAAACATCAACATAAAACTAAAGGGAAAAAATATATCATAAACATATTTGCATGTGAGAATGTAAAAGGAAGTTCTTCAAGTAGAAGAAACTAATACAGATTAAAATAATTTGGATCAACCAAAGAATGAACAGATCACAAAATGGAAAATAAGGTGACCAATATTAACATTTTTCATATTTTAAAATGTCACTCAAATAAATTGCAGTTGAAAACAAATAAAAAGGATCATGGTGTTTATAAATTAAAGAATAAATGTGGTATATATATATATATGAATAATACTCAGTCATAAGAAAGAAGTAATGCCATTTGCAGTGACATGGATAGACCTAGAGATTGTTAAACTGAGTAAAGTCACAGAGAAATAAAAGTATCTTATCATATCATTTATATATGGGATCTATATAATTGGTACAAATGAATCTCTTTACAAAGCAGAAATTCTTTGTCATTACCTTTCTTTGAGATTGGAATGAAAACTGACATTTTCCAGTCCTGTGGCCATTGCTGAGTTTTCCAAATTTGCTGGCATATTGAGTGTAGCACTTTCACAGCATCATCTTTTAGGATTTGAAATAGCTCAACTAGAATTCCATCACCTCCACTAGCTTTGTTCATAGTGATGCTTCTTAAGACCCATCTGACTTCACATTCCAGGATGTGTGGCTCTAGGTGAGTCTGAGTGATCACACCATCGTGATTATCTTGGTCGTGAAGATCTTTTTTATACAGTGCTTCTTTGTGTTCTTGCCACCTCTTAATATCTTCTGCTTCTGTTAGGTCCATACCATTTCTGTCCTTTACTGAGCCCATCTTTGCATGAAATGTTCCCTTGGTATCTCTAATTTTCTTGAAGAGATCTCTAATCTTTCCCATTCTATTGATTTCCTCTATTTCTTTGCATTGATCATTGAGAAAGACTTTGTTATCTCTCCTTGCTATTCTTTGGAACTCTGCATTCAAATGGGTATATCTTTCCTTTTCTTCTTTGCTCGATGCTTCTCTTCTTTTCACAGCTATTTCAAAGGCCTCCTCAGACAGTTTTTTTTTTTTTTTTTTCCCTCCGGGGATGGTCTTGATCACTGGTTCCTGTGCAATGTCACAAATCTCATTCCATAGTTCATCAGGCACTCTGTCTACAGATCTAGTCTCTTAAATCTATTTCTCACTTCCACTGTATAGTCATAAAGGATTTGATTTAGGTCATACCTGAATAGTCTAGTGGTTTTGCCCACTTTCTTCAATTTCAGTCTAAATTTGGCAATATGGGCCACCATCAGCTCCTGGTCTTGTTTTTGCTAACTGTATAGAGTGTCTCCATCTTTGGGTGCAAAGAATATAATCAGTCTGATTTGGGTGTTGACCATCTGGTGATGTCCATGTGTAGAGTCTTCTCTTGTGTTGTTAGAAGAGGGTGTTTGCTATGACGCGTGGGTTCTCTTGGCAGAACTCTATTAGCCTTTGCCCTGCTTCATTCTGTACTCCAAGGCCAAATTTCTCTGTTACTCCAGGTGTTTTCTTGATTTCCTGCTTTTGCATTCTAGTCCCCTATAATGAGAAGGACATATTTTTTGGGTGTTAGTTCTAAAAGGTCTTGTAGGTCTTCATAGAACCATTCAACTTCAGCTTCTTCAGCATTATTGGTTGGGGCATAGACTTGGATTACTGTGATATTGAATGGTTTGCCTTGGAAATGAACAGAGATCATTCTGTCGATTTTGAGATTGCATCCAAGCACTGCATTTTGGACTCTTTTGTTGACTGTGATGGTTGCTCCATTTCTTCTGAAGATTCCTGCCCATAGTAGTAGATATAATGGTCATCTGAGTTAAATTCACCCATTCCAGTCCATTTCAGGTCACTGATTCCTAGAATGTTGATGTTCACTCTTGCCATCTCTTGTTTGACCACTTCCAATTTGCCTTGATTCATGGACCTGACATTCCAGGTTCCTATGCAATATTGCTCTTTACAGCATTGGACCTTATTTCTATCACCAGTCACATCCACAAGTGGGTTGGCTCCATCTCTTCATTCTTTCTAGAGTTATTTCTCCACTGATCTCCAGTAGCATATTCGGCACCTACTGACCTAGGGAGTTCCTCTTTCAGTATCCTATTGTTTTGCCTTTTCATACTGTTCATGGGGTTCTCAAGGCAAGATACTGAAGTGGTTTGCCATTCCCTTTTCCAGTGGACCACATTATGTCAGACATCTCCACCATGACCCGTCCATCTTGGGTGGCCCATTAGCATGGCTTAGTTTCATTGAGTTAGACAAGGCTGTGGTCCTAGTGTGACTAGATTGACTAGTTTTCTGTGAGTATGATTTCAGTGTGTCTGCCCTCTGATGCCCTCTTGCAACACCTACTGTCTTACTTGGGTTTCTCTTACCTTGGGTGTGTGGTATCTCTTCACTGCTGCTCCAGCAAAGCATAGCTGCTGCTCCTTACCTTGGATGAGGGGTATCTCCTCATCACTGCCCCTCCTGACCTTGAATGTGGAATAGCTCCTCTAGGCCCTCCAGCGCCTGAGTAGCCACTGCTCCTCGGACATGAGGTTGCTCCTCCCGGCTGCCGCCCTTGGCCTCAGGCATGGGGTAGCTCCTCTCTGCTGCTGCCTTTAACCTTGGATGCAGGGTAGTTCCTCCTGGCCACTGCCCCTGACCTCAGACTGGGGTAGCTCCTCTTGGCCGTTCTTGCACCATCGAGGCCTGGCCCTCTTGACCACTGCCCCTGACCTTGGACGTGGGGTAACTCCTCTTGTCCATCACCCCTCAGGCATGGGGCATGTGGTCCTCTCGGCTTCTGCCCATGAGCCTTAGGATTAACAAATGCATGAGTATCAAACAAGTATGGGACCAGTTCTCATGTGCATGATATTGGCTTTGCCACCTACTGACTATGTGACTTAGGGCAAATTACTAAACTTCTTTGTGTTTCAGTTTCCTCATATGCTATTGGAGATAATGATAGATAAAAGGACTATATAGAATATTTCACATAAAACATTTAGTATAGAGTTTGCTCATAGTAGATCACTGGCAATGGTAAGTGTAATAACTGCTTTTATTATTGTTATAACTTTCAAAATGGCACACTATAGGTACTTTAGATTCCTTACCTTCTGCTGAAGTCTGTATCTTCTCCTACATTTCCAAATGTGATTGGTGGAAATGTCAAATGCAGTACATAGGAGTCGGTAGTGACTCCCATTCTCAGTTCTCTGCTGTTATCTAACAGTCACTTAATGAATAGATGTTGATTTTAAACTAATAAATATCTCAATTCTTCCTTACCTCTCCAGGGGTACTGTGACTGCCTCATACAGATCCTCATGGGTTCTTTTTTTTAGCTTTAAGACTATAATTTTGATTTTTATAAATATGAAATATAAATACAATTTTTTATCTTTTTTAAAGGTAGGTTGCTCATAGATCACAAAACCATCAACTCAAGATATCTGAATTTGGCTTTACTAACAAAACTTATTTATTGATATTCACACAGAGCCACAGACAAAGTTGTAAAAAGGCTTATGTATGAAATAAAATTAATCAAACACAGGCTTTGGACCTATTGCCTAATTGTCTAGGATGTGTCATACTTCTTCTGACTTACAAACTGCAGAGCTTTGTGTCAAAGTTCACATTCAACTTGGTCATCTGTAATAATCCTGTTCATTTTTCAGAGTCCCTGTAAGCATTGCAATGGGTGACATTCTCTATTGTCTCTTGACTCTAGCTACATTCCAGCTCTTCCTTTAACTCCATTCCAAATACTGATCCATAAATTCCCAAATGTTGTAAGTGGTTATTTTCTTTGTTTACTTCTACTTTTAAATAAATTTATCATGTAAAAACTTCCCTTACAAAAAGTCACCATAATAAAGGAATGCTTGAGGTTGCTTCAGTGTTCAAGTCTACTTTTCTTTTTCCAATTTTTTTTTTTTACTGTTTTGATTATTTAAAAGTATATACGGTATTGCAACAAAGGTGGGTTTACAAATACCTATACAATAAAGCTTCCGTAGTGACTCAGATGGTAAAGAACTTGCCTGTGATGCAGAAGGCCTGGGTTTGGAAGATCCCCTGGAGAAGGCATGGCAACCCACTCCAGTATTCTTGCCTGGAGAATTCCCATGGATGGAGGACTCTGGTGGGCTACATTTCACAAGGGTCACAATGAGTTGGACATGACCAAGTGATAAGCACAGTGCAACAAACAATAAAGGATATTTATTTCTTTCAAAAATAAGAGTCATATGTACTGCTCCTGTTACTGGATTTGAATTCAAACTTGCTAATGATCTCTTGTGAAAGATTTAAGTCACTGAGTAGATGAAGAAAATTTAAACCCATTTCTCTGTCAGATTTTGAGTTACCCATGGAAGATAAACCACTATGTCATGTTGAGCAGTTGCTCAGTCGTGTCCAACTCTTTGCAACCCCATGAATCACGCCAGTCCTCCCTGTCCATCACCAACTCTCGGAGTTCACTCAAACTCATGTCCATCGAGTCAGTGATGCCATCCAGCCGTCTCATCCTCTAGCGTCCCCTTCTCCTCCTGCCCCCAATCCCTCTCAGCATCAGGGTCTTTTCCAACGAGTCAACTGTTCACATGAGATGGCCAAAGTATTGGAGTTTCAGCTTCAGCAACAGTCCTTCTAATGAATACCCAGGACTGATCTCCTTTAGGATGGACTGATTGGATCTCCTCGCAGTCCAAGGGAACCTCAAGAACTCAGTAAATAGTATGACCTAAAAACATAGCTTTTAAAGTATTTTCTACATTTCCCTGTGTAGTATCTGCAGGTCTTCACGTAACTTCAGCACACTTGAAAGGAAAGTTCAGGATAAGTGGAAAGGAGTTATTTTGTCTGTGGCTTCATTTCCCTAATGTTACCTTATGTTAAGACATTGCTTCTCTCAGGGAAGTTTTTAAAAGCAACATGATCCTGCTTGTTCACTAAAATGAGAAAAGAAAACCAGTTTACTAAAGGCTATTACACTATACATGTAGAGATATAAGAAGAGACTAAAGATGAAAAGAAATCACTTCAAGTAGACTCTGGAGATGTGTTCAATAAGAAAAGCTTTAGGGTATTTTATTGCTCTGTTGTTCAGAAATCATGCTTCTTCTCTTTTCATCTTTAGATTTCAGATGCTAGCTTCACAATGGGGAGGTACTTTTGATGAAGATAAAGACAAGGCCAAGAATACCACTAGCACTGGCCCTGTGCAGTGGAAAGCAGTTTAGTTAAACCTTGTTCCTTTTCTTCACAGATGCATTGTTTCACTGAAAGCTTTAAAGATCAAGTAGCCCTCATTCTTTTTTTTTTTCCCTTTGTGTCAAAAGTTAGTAGTGATATGGCTGAAAAAGTATTAGGAAAATCTAAGCATTGACTATATACACAGTTAAGCATAATGGGGTACAAGACTGGGGTATATGGTTAGGCACTGATGACCAAGTCTTCCAGTAAACCACGTTTCATGTGATGAATTTAATTTGATTTAGTTTTATTTTAAAATTTCTTGTAGCTTTGTTGAGATAACTGAAATATAACATTGTATATGTCTAAGACGTACAATGTGTTGATTGATACACTTATATTGTGAAATGATTACCATCATGGCATTAGCTAACACCTCTATCACATTGCAAAATTGCCTTTTTTTTTTCCTGTGGCAAAAACATTTAAGACCTACTCTTTCAGCAACTTCCAAGTATATAATGCAGTATTCTTTTTTAAAGTTTCCACTTTCTTGAGGTATAATTGACAGACAAAGTTATGCTGTTTGATTATAATACAGTTTTATTAACTGTAATCCCTGTGCTGTGCATTAGCTTCCCAGAACTTACTCATCAAATAACTGGAAGTTTTTACCCTTTGACCAACATCTCCCCACATCCCCCATTTCCCAGCTGCTGGTAACCACTGTTCTAGTCTCTGTTGTCATGAGTTTGGCTGTTTTAGATTCTATATATGTGACATCATATGGCGTTTGTTTTTTGCAACAATGTACTGTGGTATTACTAGCTCTACAGATTGAATTCACAGAAAAATTTGTGAGAAACTTCTTGTCACACTGTCAATTTGACAGTATTCAATGTATTGTTTAAAAATAATTTCTGTGATCTAAAAGTCTGCAAGCAATAATTGCTGGAAAGGGTGTGGAGAAAAGGGAGCCCTCTTACACTGTTGGTGGGAATGCAAGCTAGTACAGCCACTATGGAAAACAGTGTGGAGTTCCTTAAAAAATTGCAAATAGAAATACCATATGACCCAGCAATCCCACTGCTGGGCATACACACCGAGGAAACCAGAATTGAAAGAGACACATGTACCCCAATGTTCATTGCAGCATGGTTTATAATAGCCAGGACATGGAAACAACCTAGATGTCCATCAGCAGATGAATGGATAAGAAAGCTGTGGTACATATACACAATGGAGTATTACTCAGCCATTAAGAAGAATACATTTGAATCGGTTCTAATGAGATGGATGAAACTGGAGCCGATTATACAGAGTGAAGTAAGCCAGAAAGAAAAACACCAATACAGTATACTTACACATATATATGGAATTTAGAAACATGGTAATGATAACCCTATATACGAGACAGCAAAAGAGACACAGATTTATAGAACAGACTTTTGGACTCTGAGGGAGAGGGAGAGGGTGGGAGAATTTGGGATAATGGCACTGAAACATGTATACTACCATGTAAGAAATGAATCACCAGTCTATGTTCAATACAGGATACAGGATACTTGGGACTGGTGCATGGGAATGATCCAGAGAGTTGATATGGGGTGGGAGGTGGGGAGGGGGGTAGTTCAGGATGGGGAACTCAATGTACACCCATGGTGGATTCATGTCAATGTATGGCAAAACCAACAGAGTATTGTAAAGTAAAATAAAGTAAAAATAAAAAAAAATTTAAAAAAATGTCTTCCAGGACAATTTCTTGAACTTTGGATGTTTACAGGTTTAATGTCACCTGTTTTCCAAGGCCTTTTAAAAATATTCTTAATATTATACTTACTAGGGACAGGTGACTGCAAAGTGTCTGGTGAATGAATTGTTGGGGGATGTGGCACAGCAGATGAGGTGGTGGACCTGTGGCTATTAAGGCTTGTTGTATTTGATGATATAAGTTTGCTTGAAGTATTTGACTAAGCATTAGATGTAAGACCAGTTTGAAATCTGCTGAATCTGTTGAAGGATATATGGGGTTAAACTGGGATACTTACCAGGATGCTGTTTGTCTTTTGAGCTGCAAGCTAATGTAAGGCCTAATTTAGATAGATTTTCTCTGAACTATTCAGAACCAGATAGAAGCAGATGGCCTATGTAAAAAGATATAGGAGCATTATTACCAGTGTGGATACGAAGACTAAAGTAACCATGTGATTGCATCTGGGAAAGATTAGGTGTACATGGTGGCTCAGATGATTAAGAATTTGCCTGCAGTGAGGGAGACCTGGGTTTGATCCCTGAGTCAGGGAGATCCCCTAGAGAAGGGCATGGTAACCCACTCTGGTATTTTTGCCTGGAGAATTCCCATGGACGAAAGAGCCTGGCAGGCTACAGTCCACGGGGTCACAAAGAGTCAGACACAACTGAGCAACTAAGCACAGTATGTTTTCTGCTGAAATGAAATCCAAAATATGGTACCAGATATACTGGAAGTTAAACATGTGAGATATTAGTCTAATTTTTGAAACAAGGAAACAGGATTCAGTTTGTTTTTCTGTAGGTCACACAATCAGCATTGGTATAATCAGGATTTGAATCCAGAGTGTTTCCTATTTGAAAGCCTTTTTTTCTACTAGTAAATAAATTATTCTTGCAGTAAATATTTGCTGACTTAAATAAGATGTGTTATGTTATATGACACAGTCTTATTCAGTTTTCTTTTTAGAAAAAATTACTTCTGTTTCTAAAATTCCTCTTTAGTGAAAAAGTCAACAAAGAATCTGTCATTTGTTATCTGTGACAGATATGGGAACTGAATTCTGAGATCAGTGACTTGTTTTTAAAATTTATCCTGATATCTGTCACTGTCAAAACTACTTTCAGTAGAAAGGGTTTATAAACTGAAAAGGTGGGAGCTGTAAAATATAAACAAAATAGACATGCTCTGAGGGTAACTTTTGCATATTTCATATGAGACTTCCAATATAAATAGTACTGCAGAGTGGCAAACTATGACTGGCACATTATATGTTTTTAATGATTAAAAAATGAGAGGTTTTGATCTCAGACAAATTACCATTGGAAGAAGTACATTGAGCCTGATCCTGTACATTTTGAATAAAATAGGAGGTCATGGCTGAGAAAAACCTGACCTGGAGAAACTGCATTCTCATTTTCCTCTTGTCTTTGGGAGAGATGTGTTCTGACAGGAGAAAAGAAGGTAATTTTGGAGGCTGTACTGCTGTTGCTTAAACATACCATGTTTGTGTGGAAGGTTAATTGTTGCACCAAAGTCTGAAATATAAAATTATGACTTATAGATGCTCATTTGTGAAGTATGGATAGGGAGGAGGGGAGTGCCTACTATGAGCCAGAAGTTAGTGTTCTATGTACAGCTTCTCACATTACTTAATGGAATTTTAGCTTTTTTTTTTTTTTTTTGCTTTATTTTTAATTGGCATATACTTGCTTTACAATGTTGTTAGTTTCTGCTGTACAGCAATGTGAATCAGCTATAGATATATATATATCCCCTCCATCTTGCATCTCCCTCTTACTGCCCACTCCACTCGTCCTACTCCTTTAGGTTGTTCTCAAAGTATCCAGCTGAGCTCCTTGTGCTATATGTGAGCTTAATGGGAGTTTTAAAAAATGAGTCTGATGCTTTAAAATTTTACCATTGGGGGGCGCCTAAGATGGTGGAGGAATAGGACGGAGAGACCACTCTCTCCCGCACAAATTCATCAAAAGAACATCCCAATGCTGAGTAAATTCTACAGGGCAACTTCTGAATGCGAGCAGAGGACATCAGGCACCCAGAAAAGCAGAACATTGTCTTCAAAAACAGTAGGAAAAACACAAAAGACGAAAAAAGAAACAAAGGAGTTAGGGAGGGAGCTCCGTCCTGGGAAGGGAGACCTGTCCTGGGAAAAGAGTTTTAAAAAGAGAGAAGTTTCCAAACGCCGGGAAACACTCTCACTGCCGAATCTGTGGCGAGTCTCGGAAGCACATAACAGGGAAGAAAAATAAATGGTGATTAAGACCAACAGGTTACGAGCCCAATGGTAATTCCCCCAGCGGAGAAGCAGAGCAGACGCCTGCATCCTCCACAGCAAGTGGGGGCTGGGCAAGGAGGCGTGGGAGACGCTGGCGGCAGCGCTTCTTAAGAATCGGCTGGAATGCCCGCGCATAACCAGAGCGAACTAACTCAGGCTAGCACACCAGACTGTGGGACAGGTACCACGCGAAAAGCTCTAACATAAGACACCACCAGGACCGTGCACAGAACAAAGGACGGAACAGAAATAGCCGGCTGCCCGCCAGCCCCCGACGGCGACAGGCAGCCAGAGCCGTAAGGGCTGGAATGTGGCAATCGCAGCCCCGGAGGGACTGTGCTGATCAAACTGAAAGCAGGCTTCTTTGCTAACTGAGACTCCCTGGGGTGCTGGACAGTCACAATTTCCCTGACAAGGGGTCCCAGAGTTCACCTGGAAAACTGAGCAGCAGGAGAGGGTGATAAGCCTCACGACTGCGCTCGCCAAACACCTGAGCTGCTCGGTCCTGGGAAGGGCACAAAGTGCGGGCCCAATCGAGTCTGCAACTACTTGGGCGCCGGGCCTGAGAGGCTTAGACCAGGGAGGTGCCTGCAGCCTAGGGCCGGCCTCAGACGGTCCCCGGCGGAGAAACGTAGAGCCTGAGTGTTGTGCGCCGGGTGTAGGGGCAGGCCCAGCGGGGCTGAGACACTGTGAATATACGCCAGAGCTATTTGGTAGCAGCATCCCTCGCTCCCCACAGCGTGACTGACCAAGTGAGCCTAAAAAAGAAAAAAAAAAAAAAAAAGTGACTGCCACCGCCCCTCTGTGTCAGGGCGGAAATAGGACACTGAAGAGACCAGCAAACAGTAGGGGCAGGCCCAGCGGGGCTGAGACACTGCGAATATACGCCAGAGCTATTTGGTAGCAGCATCCCTCCCTCCCCACAGCGCGACTGACCAAGTGAGCCTAAAAAAGAAAAAAAAAAAAAAAAAAAAGTGACTGCCACCGCCCCTCTGTGTCAGGGCGGAAATAGGACACTGAAGAGACCAGCAAACAGAGGAAGCTGAACAGCGGGAACCGCCTTGGAAGTGACCCCACACTGCCTACAAGACCAGAAAAAGTCCCAGAAATATCGTTACTATTTTTTGACTGTTCTCTTTATTATTATTATTAATTTTTAGTATTATTATTTTTTGGTAGATGTTTTTGTTTGATTGTTTTTTCTTCCTATTTTTTCTTCTTTTTTTAAATTTTTAAGTCCTCTATTACTCTTTTAATTTTAATTTTTTTAACCTACTATCACTTTTCAAAAAAAAACCCTATTTTTAAAGCAAATGCCATATATATACATTTTTTTGTTTGTTTGTTTGTTTTTTTTTTGAGTGGCTGTTGGTGTTGGTCATTAATAATTCCTGTGACTTTTTTTTTCTTTCTTCTTGTTCTTTTCTTTAATATTGTATTTTTGAAAATCCAACCTCGACTC